>JBBPTV010000355.1:0-25652 GCA_038094275.1 Tubosaeta brunneosetosa | reverse complement strand
GATACATATACCAAACGATGATCGATTGTTTCCGGGTCGGAGGGAGACCCAAGTGGCAGATTTCGGCGAAATCGAACCAGAGTGGTCCGTCGAACGCCTTCTCAGCCATTATGGAAGTGGAGCCGACGCTCTCTTTGAGGTTAAGTGGACCTCCGGCGACGTGACTTGGCTGTCATATCAAGACATTAGTCATTTGTCCACCCTGAGAGAATATTTTGAGCTAGTCAAAATTGACGATATACGCAACTTACCTTGAGGCGAAGGGCGGCCGCCAAGCGAAGACCCCCAGGTATTTATGGGAGTGTGCATGATCGAGGGGCACACCACCTATAATTTCCCAAGCACCTTCCTAACGTCGTCATCAGGCATGGATGCCGATAATCTTTCTCGCTCTCGGAATATTCGTGGAATGGGCAATGATTTTGTCTTCACTGATCCATCAGGTACTGGAGACCACCTCGTGCCGCGCTGGCATTTACATCTATGCCTTGATTATAGCAAGGCAATGCGAGCGGCTGTGTACCGCACACGCCTTGGACCAGCACCTATTGGGTACGATGTAATCGCCCGCACTTATAACGCCGAGCCAGGCGTTTGGTCCAACTTCTCTGAGTACGACGGCGAAGGACGGTGTATCCCCAGCCTCACCCCCGAACCCGAACCGTTCACATTCTTCGGCAACAGCCTTCCAACTCCTCCTTTGACTGAAGCCCAGATTCGCCACCACGCGTTGACTCAGGCCCTCGCTGAAAATGAGCTGCGCAAGCGCGAATGAGGTCAGATGCACATGAGAGAGAGGAAGGCGAAGAAAGGGAGAGAGTACTCACTGCCGACATACGTGGAGAATAAAGGGAAGCGGGTATCGAGGAAGAGAGCTGGGAGACAGCACGAGTACGGGGAAGGCCAGGCGAAATCCAGGTGGACCACAGTGGATGAAGAGAATGCTTGCTTCACGCTAGCTGATGAAACGTCGGCCCATGGCGAATCCAGCCACATCGGAGAGTCTAACGGTGGGGGAGACGAGGCCCATCAGCAAATTACCAATTAGCCGCAGTGATGACAGCATTATGGCAGTGTGACAGCATCTGACAGCATGCTACAGGCATCACATGCCAACATGTCACACCATTCACATAAGGTACAGTCACATCACACAGTCACATCGCGTCACCGGTGACAGCACTACAGAGTCAGCAGCCTGTGCTGTCTGTACGCCCTGCACGGAGTATCTAATTAGGGTAAATAGCGTAGTAAAGTGTACCAAATGATTCCTAATAAACAAAGACTTAGAGAAATTTTGCAAAGATTGATCATGTGACTATGTATTTCTTTGCTTACATACTTTCAACCGCAGTCACACATCACTTGCTGCTTCCAACTCATCCCACCACCGGCGGTCTCGCCTCGCCTCACCTGGGCAACGGTGAGCACCCCTGGTACCCATTCACACACGCACTCGCGTGCACTCACCCACTCCAGGTCCCTCCATCTGCGCGCGCACCACCCCAGACATGCGCACTCCCTTTCGCGCGCACGTCCACCACTATACCGCCGCCTCACGCGACGCCAAGGTGGTGATGAACACAACATCGCGCCACCATGAGGAAGGACAAGCCATGCACCACCACCGCACGACGACATTGCCAACAACGACAACCCCCCTACCACAACGACGACAGGGCTCAACGGCGCCCCCAGTCCCCATGACGACGACGACGACGACGTCGAGGTGAATGGCGCATACGGCCTCCACAGCGACAACGACGAGGGCGCGGCGAGGGAACAACGCCCCCCCACCACCACATCGCCGACGAAGACGACGTGGAGAAACGGCGCGCCCAGTCCCCCACCACAATGACGACGACGGTGAGGGCGAGGCGACGCAACTGCGTCCCCACCGCCACAGCACCGACGACTACGGGGCAAACGGCGCGCCAAGCCCCCATCACGACGGCAGCAAGGGCGAGGAGGCGCGATGGCGCCCACACCACGACAACGTCGTCGGCGACAAGGCGACCAGCGCACGCGGTCTCTACAACGACGCCGATGAGGGCGATGCAAGGCAACAGTGCCCTTCCCCCTCACCACAGCGTTACCGCGACGACGACAGGGTGAAACAGCGCACCCCCACCGCAACGGCGACAAGAGCGAGGAGGCGCGACAACACCCCCAGCACCACAACGTCGTTGTCGACGACGAGGCGACTGGCGCGCGCGGCCCACGACGACGACGAGGGCAAGGCGATGCAACAGCCCCTCCCCCACCACTCGTTGACGATGACAACGGGGCAGACGGCGTGCCCAGCCCCTACCAGAACGGCGACAAGGGCGAGGAGGCACGACAGCGCCGCCACCACCACGACGTCGTCGGCGACGAGGCGACCGGCGCGCGTGGCCCCCACAACGACGACGACAAGGGCGATGCGAGGTAACAGCGCCCCCACCACCACAGCGCCGACGACGATGACGGGGCGAAACGGCGCGCCAGCCCCGACCACAACGACGACGAGGGCAGAGAGGCGCGACAGTGCCGCAACACCACAATGTCGTCGACAACGGCAAGGCGACTGGCGGGTGCCCAACCACGATGACCAGGCGAGGAGACGCAACGGCGCCTCCACCACCACAACGCCGACAACTAGGTCGACGGAGCGAAATGGTGCACCCGCTGCTACCACCGCCATCACGACGACGACGATGACGAACGGCACACCCACTGCCACCACCACCATCACTGCGACGAGGAGGAGGGCGAGGGTACGCAACTGTGCACCCACTGACACAGCGCCGACGACGCAGGCGACAGTGCGAGACGGTGCACCCACTGCCACCACTACCATCACTGCGCCGACGACGAGGGCGAGGGTACGCAACAGCGCACCCACCACCACTGCGCCGACAATGCAGGCGGCGGTGCGAGACGGCGTACCCGCGCCACCACCACATTGCCGCAACGATGGCGAGGGTGAGGGTACGCAATGGCGCACCCACCACCACAGCGCCGACGACGAGGATGCAGGGGTGAAGCGACAACCTACCGAGGGGTGTGCGACGGCATTCACCACCACCATGACGAAGATGGCAGCGGCAGGGAGGACGAGGTAGCACAACCGTGCCCCCATCGCCAACCGTGCGGTGACACCACCACCATCACCGTCACGAAAATGGCAGCGATGAGGGCGACGAGGCAGCGTGGCCACGCGCCCACCACCCGCGACGAAGCAAGGTAGCACATCCGCGCACCCCCCATGGCGACGACAGCGGGGTGGCTACAGCGCCGCGCCCCCACCGCGACGACAACTGCAAGGGCAGGCGGCAAACCCACCGCCACAGTGACGACGACGACACGCAATAGCGGCGCAGTGGCTCATCCTCGCATGTGACGGTGACGAGGGCGAGGGGAGTATTCACACATGTATTAGATTAGTTACAATAAATTTGACTTTGATTGCTTAAAAACTCGAGGTGAATTGGGAGCAGAAAAAAAAAAAAGTGTATTATATGTGATCGTATGTGATGCTCTGTGCACGCTGTACGGCGCTGTACGGGTTACTAATGCTGTGTAACAGCCGTTGCTTGTACGGGATTACTAATCCTGTGTAGCCTGTGGGTCACCTGTAGCGATCCTGTACAATAGGGGACCTTGCCATAGCCCTGTGACCTCTGTACAACTCTGTCCAGCCCTGCACACCTCATTGGGAATTTGCTGATGCCACAGCCACTGAAGAAGCGGGCGGAGACCACGTGATGTCGAACGTCTCCGATCACGGTGAGGAGTAGTGAGCGGGCGTGTGCGCCCGCTGGAGGGGGGGATGTGGCGATGGCGTTAGATTGAGTCGGGTGGCGCAAAGGCCCGACTTCTAATGGGTTCGGGTGTCGGTACCAAAGTGTTGGGTCGGAGCACTCGTATATAAGGTAGACGTTCTCGCCATGTACCCTCTGTCAGAACTTTATTTTCTCTCTTCACATTCTTCACTTTATCACATATTCCAGACCGTTCTAGACACTGACATCATTATGATATCATACCTCGTGTACTTCTAGACCATGACATCATGCCTCATGTAAAACACATGTATTGTAGTATATAAGTAGTCAGTCAATACCCTGTATCTCTTTCCTCAGTTTCGGAATTATCATTCACTTGCTCTTCACAGCCTGCATTCATTTTGAGTGCGCATAGGTGTGATTTGTGAGGTTCTTGACACCCTCAGCTTGCACGAAGTGGATTTCATCCAGTAATCTTTGTGCGACTCTCGTGAGACCTTTAATCCTTCTTTAGAGGGACGCCGGTTTCACATACTTACACCCTAAATCGGATTCGGAAAAACACCCTCTTGGACCATTCTTAACACCGTCAACGGTTACTACTGGTGATGCGGTCACTTTGGAGCGACTACTCGCCATGGGACTGGCGGATTATTCAGAGACGGCACAGGTAATTCTGGCATACATTTCGAACGTGTTTACTACGGAAACGACGTCACCTTTGGGGACCAAGTTACAATATTTTTTCTCTGGAATTTCAGGTTCGGCTGAATGACGGAGTTTATTCTTGATATGAGCTTAAGCCCATTTAGACGAGTCCGGGCTCGAAACGGTCCTATGCTTGCGATGATCTATACGCGAGCACCAACTCAGACACTCGAATATCTGTTCCGCGACTACCCGTTGGAAGTGTTCTGAGTGTAGTCAGCTGCTTCGCGATCTCGCACTTTATGCGAAGGACACAGGTATGACTGGCGCAGCATTTGAGCTGGTTGACATTCTCATCGCGAGCACACACTCTGCGGTAAACGTGATATACGAGAGTATCAGTATCCAGTCATCGGGCAGTTCTGAAAGGAAATATGTAAACTGTAAGTGTAACCGCCGCTGACGAGGAGCTTGCGACTAATGAACATGCAGGGCTGATAGCGCTGTTTAATATATGTCACGCCTAGGACCAGGATATAACATGCAATCCGTAACCGAGTATCCTTGAATGACTCTGTCAACTACGGCCTAGTGCTCAGAGACAGGACCTTCTCCTCGTCGTCGGCTCTCACGTTCCGTATGTCCGTGAGCTGTAAAATCTTGAATAGTCATGAATGGTGCATGAACTGAGAGCCATACCTGACCAGGGTGGGACCCACTGCCTTCCATCTCAATCGGTTGTTCTTTGGTAGACTTGAAAATTCGATCGAGGATAAACAGTCCTCTAACATTCTTATCTTGCAGGGCACTGCTCGCGTTGATGTAGGTGTAATGCAACAGAGGTGCAATTACCAAAAGGTAAGTCGCGCAGACTGCAAAGAAGGCAAATTCATCGAAGCTCGGGTCTGCACAGATAAGTAAACGATAAAGACAAAGCGGGAAAAGCATACCTTTAAGTAGGCACCGAACGAGGCCTCCGAAATAGAGCAATTGGAAAAGCAATGCCCACACGCGAGTGAGTATTACGGCGCCTTTGAGGGCGAGCGCAAGAGAAATCCAGAGGCAAAGTATTGAACCGCCAAATAACGGAGAAAACAAAACCAGAAGTTCTTTCACGCCTGCGTGACGGGACAGGGCAAGACAGGGGATAGCGATGACGGCGACTATTGCAGCAGCGAGGGTTGCCTCAGTAAAGATCATGGCCGAAATTCTAATGTTAGGAGGATCGTGTGGATGAGAAGCAGAGAGGTTTTGTTCGGGCATGTTCGATGTTTGAAGCAAGTATGAAAGTGTGGACTACATAGGGGTCAAGTGCCCCTTGAGTACTTGAGTGGTCACGCGTGACACACTTACACCCTAAATCGGAAAACACCTTCTCGGACCCAACCCATGCCCTTGACGCCGTTCCACCACTCCCTCGCTGCCAACGCCGCCCTGTCTTGCGTGTGCAGTTTATCCACACTCAGCCATGTCCCTTCAGCACACTTTATAACCAGGGATCTCGTTTTGGGTGAGTAGTAGGCGGTACCGGGACATACGCCCTCCGCAATGGTAAGCTCGCTGACCAGGCGTAAACCTGAGATTGCCACCCCCCGCCCGTCAGGGAGAGCATTTGCCGTTGTCAGACTACGTTGATGCCCGATGGCGCGTTCAAGCCGCGTCATGACGAGAGCCGTTTGAGACGCAAAGTCAATGGCGGAGTCCTTGACAGTAATGAGAGGCGCGTGGGCTGTAATTGATGTCACAGCCTCCTGTGGTGTACTTTGAGCCTATCGCACCAACCTGATGAGCTCTGTCTAGGTATGGGTCGAGTCACTTACCCTCCCCGAAAGCATATCACGTAGGACCTTGACTAAAAGCTTCCCGCCTGATGTAGCGAGAGCCTCCTGCAAGTAGAGAAAATTGGCGTCTTCTGGTACATCCTGTCCGAGCGTATGCTATCATTCCTGGCTCGACGATGTTAATTGCTTACCTTACGTTCGACAGCCCAAACATTTCCCGCATCTACCGGATTGCCTGCCTTCCGACTTACTTCGCCCATCCCAATGACACATACCCCTGTTTCCTGTTCGCCGGCCATCAATGTACGTTGGATTGGTGCAGGCCCTCGATACCTCGGAAGCAGACTTGGGTGCACATTCAACCGCTGGTTACTGGGAAACAAGTCAAGTATAGACGCAGGGAGAATACGACCAAAGGACGCTGTAATAAGAACATGGGAGTCATTTGGAAAGGTTGCAGCATCCAGATGTGGTATGAAAGGACGTGGAGGCTATTAGGCAGGGACAGCCGTTCCACACATGTGTGCAAATGCATGAAAGAAAACGAACTCACGAGCCACTTCCTGAACGCGGTTTTGTCTTCTGGTATTGTGTGTACCGGCACTCCGAGCATCTCCCCAACCGTCTTGAGTGGTGCTGCGGTCAGTAAGTCATGGAGCTGGAAAGAACAGCAAGTCCAACTGACATATGTCCAATCGCGAACCCCTGCGGCCAGCTCGTGCATCAGGGTTCGTGACTACGTGGAGACTATCCCATACATCTGTGTGTACGACATCAGCCTAACCAAATTCTCGGTTGTGAATACACGTCTCTTAAACACTCACCCTTTGAATCATAAACTTCCTTGAACACGGTACACGAGAACAGGTCACGCCCGCAAAAGAGGATTTTGAACGGTTCTCCGACGAATGCTCGTACGTCTGGCAGCAACGAAGTCGGATGGTGCCAAACACTGCAGGACTGAAATGTTCGCCATTGTGCTGGTCTAGTTTTGTGCAGGAGTGTACTTGTGAGCCTCTTGGGTGTCTGAGAGGTGCTGAAACGACTTTGGCAGAGTAGCATGACCATTTCGCTGCTTGAACTTGTTTCCTTTTGGGTAGCCTGTTCGAGTAGAGGGGAAGTCACTGGACCACCGCTGCTGCAGCAAAACTGTTACGCGCTACATGTCTTTGCAGTCTGTTTTTGGCTGCCTTTTCGTACTATCGGCACTCCTCTCAGTCCAAAGGCTTAGGCCGATTGTATCAATGCCTCTCTACGAGCTACCTCCACGATGGGTGTGCCGCGCACCCAGAAAGCGTATTCTAACGATTTCCATTCCTTTTCATAGAGGGTCACGTCACAGCAGAGGCATGTCGTCTGTGCTCACTTTTGCGGGAAGGGTACAGGCTACGTAGATTTGCCGCTCTCATGATGTTGTTTTAAACTAATGTCGAGTAATTGTGGTATACTATTTTCTCCTCGTCTTCAAACGGCTTCTGCTGTGCCCTCCCCCATCGTGTTCTTCCGTCCGATCTTAGACGAAGAAATGACAACCATCTTGCACCCCTCAGCGAAAACTTGATGAAGGAGAAATAGGCTTTTATAATTCCTATCTGTCACAGCTCTGCTTCCTTTGAGACAGACCTGATACAACATAACCAGGATTGGCAGTATGAAGACGCCGGAGATTACAGATGTGCGAGGGTCTTGGAGTATGTCAGGATCTGGACAATCAGGTCAGTAACACACTGCAGCAACGTTGGAGAGCATACTGCTGGCACGCAGGCATCGATACATGCCCATAAGATGAACCCATTGACAGAGCCAACTTATCAGATGCACCTGCACGGAAAGGTAGTAGAAGGTGGATAGGAGAGCCAGCCAGAGAAAACCGACCGAGCCCCAAAGGGATGGTGCGAGTAATGACAGATGTTCTATGCCCCCACGCGATGGGACCAGAAAGAGGTCGAGAACAGAGAGTCCTACAACAATCAGTGTTGTTTCAAAGACAATCACGGCACGCTCGAATGCGGGTGGTGGGCTGTAAGCGTCTCTAGTTTTTGCAAGTTCAAGTACAAGATTGTAGTCGTTGTCGCCAAGCATTGTGAATGAAAGGAGGCTTAGGGGTTGACCATTCTTCGATCTTATTAATCCGATACAATGATAAGTTTAGGGGCTAGCCCTCACATAGATATTGAAAGTGGAAAATTAAATTTTACTGGTTATCCGAAGTAATACTACTTAAACACACCAGGCAAGTGAACCGAGTAGGTATGAAGCACCGATATGTACATACAATCAAATGGAATTTTCACAGACCCGCGCTGAGTCGTTACGCACATACGATATCTGCGTTCTTCAACTCCCCTTCCCAATCGTAAACGAAGCATCAACACGTATAGACCCCTAAAACAGATCAAACTACTCCTTTTATCCATCCCACCATTTGCTCAGCCTGTTGCTTAACCTGCCACTCATGTTTGATCGCGTCCTGATTGCTTTAGAGGCAACTCTATTGCATGTGGTAGTCTGCATTCTCAGTCTCTTCTTGTTTCCACTGCCAACGCACGGGGGGGTGCAAGAATGTATCCTCGTACTTTTACCATTCCTTGGTGTCTCAATATGTTTTTTCTGGCTGGCACTCCTCCTCTGTAACCTTCCAGTTGGGTATTTCATACTGGGGTGGCTCTCTGTCGGCACTTCTTGCTTGGGCATCTTTCAGTCACCCAGTATGTTTTTCGCTACTTGATCACTACAGAGCAGCATACCTAACTGTGCAGATGTGGATGTTTCGTCCGGCTCCTGGATGCCATTGTTCCTTGGTCCAAGTCTAGTGCTGTCACTACTTTTCTTTGTCTACGCTATCATCGCTACAGCCGACAACCCGTTTAGAGGCAAATTTCTCCTCCGGGATCAAGTTTTTGCCTCATATTGCACTCCAAGTCAGGTTCTTGCCAGAGAACAGTGCTAGCGCTCATCTGGCGGCTCACCAAATTGATTTTTGAACACAAGCCAATGTGGTCTATTGATGAAGTGTGAAGTATAAGTAGTGATTGTAACAGCGTTCTAAATGTCATAATGAGTTTTGGCGCCCCTTAGTGCTGTTTTCGTACACTCTTAAGTACATGGAAGAGTATACTACTCACGATGTCAAATCCTTTCTTACTTGGCTTGCTACCCACATTACACATTTTACCGCTCATCGCCATCTAGAGGATTCAGATCATAAACGTTAATCGATGCATATGACACCTCAATGGTTCTGTAGTCCATGGAGCATAAGTAGAGGCACCCTTCTTTTCAGCTTCAGCACTTACGGTCTAAAGATGCTGTTATGGTTAACAACATGAAGGAGGCATCAATTTTTGTTCTTTCCTTGGATTAGAAATAGTTCATCTCCACGGCATCATTGCGAATTCTGTTCGGAAGCATGCTTGCGGTTGGGAATGTTGGCATTATGGAGTAACTTGCACGCATACGCGCTGAGCCTCCAGGACCTATCTTTGCCTGTGAGTGCGTTTGCGGTACACAAGACAAGCTCCTAGGCAACACCAGGGGAATCAAGCTGTGCAGTCCTAGTGTGAGTTGCTCCCCCCAACCCAACCCATGTCATGTACGATTTTGACCAAAGGCTGCCTGCCTGAGGAGTGGCAAGTGCGTCCAGTGAGTGGTGGAAGTAAACATGCCATCCAGGTATATTTGTGTCATAATGATGTCAACTGCTCACCGTGAGCATGTTCAACAACCAAGCATCAGTGACACGTACTATTATTTCTTGTTTGCCAGCAAGTCACAATATGATGGAAGCAAACTGAGTTCCACATCCTGGAGGCTACGTGGGTGCACAGAAGGAAAGGGTGACATGTTCTGTTCACACCTGGATAACAGCTACACTGCCGATCCCAATCATTATTGATGCACCCCAGATGTATACCAGAGCTCCATTGTTCTAAATGTCAGCAAGAAGATTAAAACTGTACAGCCCAGCAAATGAATGATTAGTATCAAAAACTTGTTCACTAGTCTTCGTCTTCCTACCTTGCATTGGAGGGAATGAAGCAGGGAAATGGTTGGAGCTATAGGCCTCACAATTAGGCAATATGATATCTGCAGTCGAGTTGAGTAGTTTGGCCCTACGACCTTCGATAAAAGCCATACCCCTCTTGATATTCACTATGCCGAGGGTTTGGTACTCAACTGTATTAGAGTGAGCTTCCCTGCATCATCCTCTTGAGATGTCGGATCAGCCCCGCTCCCCTTGATGAGGTCACATGCTTATTGGAGGGTTGTATCAAGACAGCCGACAAGTCGTATTGGGCCCAAGTAGTGTGTGCAGCCCACCGTAGGTGGCCATTCATAGAAAGATGATCGTATGTATCCTGGCTAAACTTCCAGACTAGAAATCGACATTGTGAAGCACGTACTAATCGTTCACGGAGAAAGTTCCGGGGAGAGCAACGAGAGAAACCAAGGATGTTATGATACCGCGAATAATCAAGCGAATAATGCACAAGGTAAAGTATAAACAACGAACCAAAGGCGGTCTATGATACCGTAGATACACTGGGAGGTTCGCGGATGACAACCTCAGGATCGTCACCAGCTTCCGACGCAGGACCCGTGATGATGTTGCGCATCTTGGTAGGCGCCTTCGTGGTATGATGCTCTTGTACCAGAGATCCCGAACGCGAGGGTACTGCCGATATCCCTGCGGAACCACGAGCTCCTTTGGATTTGCTGGTCTTGCCAGCAGGCGCAGATATAGACGTGAGGGCTTTCGGAACGGCAACCTTGTCCGCATCCGCGACCTTGGCGTTGGCAGCCGCCATAGTTGCGGCAGTCGCGAAATGCGACTCCTTGTCACCAACCCATGAGCGAGCGAACCAACGACCGCCTGCGATGCCTCGGATCTCGCGGTTTGCGATTCTCCATTGACGGACTTTGGCACCACTCCGGTCCAAGGGCTGCATGGTCGCAAACCCTGTTCCAATTTTCGGGGGCGGTTGCACGGGAAAAGGTTTCGAGGGGAGGGGGTACACTGGCAAAGGAAGGGGGACAGTCTCGCCTGGTTGGTCAAGAACAGGGGGTGGAGGAGGGTGCTCGGCCTCCTCAGGTTCTGGAGATGGGCCACGAGAAACGGGAAATGGTGAAGACGGGGCAGTGATTGTGTGCGCTAGAAAAAAATTGAAAACAAGCAGGAAACAAGGATGATCACAACTCACCTTCGCTCATTGCAGTGTCCTCGGGGGGAGGAATTACCAAAGTCTTGGATCCCCTGCAGCAGAGCATTATGAGACCGGAATCCAGAAAAGCGAATGGAAACATACTTTGGTGGTACTTTGATTTTAGGTTTGGATGCTGCTGCAGTCTTGCGCGGTGCTGCCTTTTTCTTGGGTGGTGGTTTCTCGGGTACAGCAGGCGGGTTGACGTTCTGGGCCGCCTCGTTATTTGGAGGTTCCCGAGGTTCTATTAGCAATGATCGTTATATCTCCTGAGCAACGACGTAAAGAGAATGACACACCGTCGGGCTTCTTGTCCTCCTTGTCCAGTTTGTCGGTCTTGCGGGGACGTGACGGCTTCTTTGGCGGTGCCTTGCGCTTCGTCCCCGCTGAGACGGGGACTGACGGGGCTGGCTCGTCGTCATCGATCAGCTGGTCCTCTTCTTCTTCCTCGTCGACTTCCTCTTCGCTGGGAGGTCGTGGAGGTGCGTTCTGTGCGTTCTTCCGCCCCGCGGCGGGTACGCTCGGAGATGAGGGTTTCCCCGAACCCTTCTTGTCGCCCAACAACAGCTTGACCGCTCTAAACTTTGGGCCCCGCGGCGGCGGCGGGGTGTCCTCCTCGCGCAGGGTAGAGATTTGAGGAGCGTCCATGTCAACGTCGTCGTCCATGATGGCTGGTGGTCGAGGAAGAGTCTCCGAATTTGTGGGACGCACAGCGTGTGTTTCAGTCCCTGCACCTTCCACACTCCACTGCGACCGAGACGGTCATACCGCCAATTCAGTTTTTTTTTCTCACAGGATGGTGGTTGCGGTCAAGCAGCGGCTTGAACTTGCGTCATGTCAAAAAAAATACGACTTCACTTCACTACACCTGAGACCGTAGACACTGAAGTCACTGGACCGTATCTGCTAATAATCTCGCGCGATCTGGTTGAGGATCAGACCGAGCCCATTGGCTTAGTCAGCAAAGAATACCGACTTGCTCCGCCGAGCTTGCATTGAACCAACACTCGAGTGGTCTCAGTCTGCAGGTAAGTCAGGCCAGACAATCGTCGGAAAGCGCTCATGTTTGTACAGCCGTTCACTCTCGTTCACTAGACCAATCCTTCATGTCGTCGACTCTGAACGTATGTGGCAGTCTAAGCCAACTCCGAACGCCAGTTGACCCCATGGCTTCTTTACAGGTCGTCCGTTATACTGCTTTGGTTTCGGGCATCTTCTATGGCATCTATCACCACCGCTCCCTGCAAAATGCTCACAATGAAGACAAAGAGCGCCACGCGATCCACCACCGCGAACAACTAATAGCACAAGCCAAGGATGCATGGCGCCAAAAGAAAGAGAGCAGTCACAAAGCTGATGGCGGTGAGTCGTGCTTTGAACTATTCGTATTGCTTGCCCATGTCTTTTGTCTATAGTGATTACAGACCCTGAAGATCCACGGTTTGACCTGGAGAAACTTGTCACTAAGTGGGAAAAAGAGTATCAATAGATTTTTTTGGTCTCGTCTTCAATGTTATACCGTGCTAGAGAACGCGCTTGATTGGTCGCAGAAATATACTGTGTTTGTGTGATCTTGACGCGACGCGTCTTGACCAAAACAGCCACTATCTTGCTACAACCCATCTAGTTTTCAACGGAAATGAAACCCACGGTACAGGACGAGGACATGGAAGACGATCTTGCAGCCGAGGAGGAGAACAAACTAATCAATGAGGTCCGTCTCACTGACGCTCTTGTTCAACGCCGAGAGATCTGAGGTAGCATATTCTCGCAGGAGTACAAAACATGGTCAGCAAGGCCATTCCATCTTACCGTACATTAACTTGTCCGCTTCCTTCACGTTTCCAGGAAGAAGAACGCGCCGTATCTATATGACCTCGTCATTACGCACGCGTTGGACTGGCCTAGCTTAACATGCCAGTGGTTCCCAGACAAGGAATCGTACCTCCTGCCTTGTCTCACGCCTTCTCCTTCTTACGCCTTGTTCCAGCCCCCCAAACAAGTCCTACACGGTCCACAGACTGCTTCTCGGCACGCACACTTCTGGGCAAGCTCAAGACTACCTTCAAATCGCTACTGTTCATATACCTAAACGGGATGGTCCCTTGGCAGACAAACTCGATCGCAGCGACTACGACGACGAACGTGGCGAGCTCGGCGGACATACTATCCCACCGCAACCGCGTATCCAAACCATACAGAAAATCAACCATGCAGGCGAAGTGAATCGGGCGCGGTACATGCCTCAGAATCCGGACCTGATTGCAACGAAAGCAATCACCGGGGAGATACTTATCTTTGATCGGACAAAGCATTCGAGCGAACCAGAACGGGGAGGTGTG
The DNA here is from genome assembly GCA_038094275.1 of Tubosaeta brunneosetosa. Taxonomy (NCBI): domain Eukaryota; kingdom Fungi; phylum Basidiomycota; class Agaricomycetes; order Boletales; family Boletaceae; genus Tubosaeta; species Tubosaeta brunneosetosa. The sequence continues at coordinate 11,913 of JBBPTV010000355.1, read as the reverse complement.
TGCAAGCCGGATATAAAGCTTGTTGGGCAGACAAAAGAGGGGTGTGTCACTCCCCACATTTTGTTTACCAGAGCATTGATGGGCGTAGATTTGGACTGGCTTGGAATCCGGCAAAGACGGGACACATCCTCGGCGCCTCAGAGGATATGACGGTTTGCCTGTGGGACATCAATTCATACACCAAGGCAAAAAGCACTCTCGAGCCCACGACCATCTACAAGGGCCACACGTCCGTTGTCGGGGTAAGTAATCCATTCTCAATCCTTTCGTGCTTGTAGGACGCTTTGGTGTGACAGGACGTTGATTGGCATCCAACGAGGGAAAACGTATTTGCAAGTGTCGGCGACGACAGGTTGCTTCTCTTGTGCGTAGACCTGGAGTCTTATTGATCCATGCACTCATGTGTCACGTACCGTGCTAGGTGGGATACACGATCTCCAGCAGAACCAACGACAAAAGTACAGGCCCATGATCGTGAAATTCTTGCTTGCGCATTTAATCCTGCACAAGAGAGCCTCCTTATTACTGGTAGTGCGGACAAGGTAAGTCCTGGGACCATTCCGCCGCCTATGCGCGCATCACATCCTTTTTTATATTATAGACTATTGCCCTACACGACATCCGTAACACTTCGAAAAGAGTGCACATTTTCGAGTCACACACCGATGAAGTGTTGCACCTCTCGTGGTCACCCCACGTTGCATCGGTGTTCGCCTCTGCATCAAGTGATAGACGGATCAACATATGGGACCTTGCACAAATCGGAGTCGAGCAGACGCCGGATGACCAAGAAGATGGACCACCAGAACTCATGTTCATTCATGGAGGCCAGTCATTTGCGCTCAAGAATAATAGCCTCATGCGCTCATGACTTCTACAGGTCACACTGCGCGACCATCCGATTTCTGCTGGGCCCCTGGTGTGGGTGAACAATGGACAGCGGCAACCACGTCCGAAGACAACATTGTCATGGTCTGGCAGCCGACAGCGCGAATCTGGGCAGGTGACGAGGTCAAGATTGATGAAAAAGAGCTCGAGGGCGATGCCATGGAAGGTATCGAGGAAGCTGGTCCGTCGAACACGGCCACGAGCAGCAAACCAGTAGTGGGCAGTGGGGCGGCGAGCGCACGGAGCCAGAGCATGAGTATCAGTGCAACTGCCAGTAACTCGGGGGCCGACGTTGAGGAAGAGAGTTAAATATTAGAGACCGACAGGATACGTGTCAACACATATGCAACAACCCGACATTGAATATCCACACGATGGTGTAAGCAGACTGGAATCATGGCTCGATGTTACAGGAACAGTATTCTGGCCAGCTCAAATATAACTGTTGGATACGTGTCAGAGAGGGACAAGGACGCACGAGTGGTACTCACCTCCACCTACGACGACGAACAAAACGATGCCTAGGGCCCACAAGCTGATCGGGCTCCGTTTCGACAGCTGCTCCTGTCGTGAAGGCTTGAGACCTTTCTTGCCTGACCTGACCGCACTGGCAAATTGGGCGTTCTTTTGCCGCAGTTCAAATTGCGTTGGCTAAACGTCTTATGGGTCTGTACGTTTCTGGACCACCGAACAAGCCCAACGCACCATTTTACAAGGGAAGAATGAACGACGAGAGCAAGACAATAAGTGGGTTATGGGTGGTGGGTTGGATGACGTGCGTGTTTGGTAACAGCGTTAGATCCAAACAACCGCCCTCGCATGGCACACAAGAATCGGAAGACCTCGCTCAAGGCGATGTTACAGTCACAACAGTCCAGACTGAGAGCAAAAGAAAAGGCAGAACAGGCTGCGAAGCTCGCAGAGCAGAAACGGAAGCGGCCCAAGGACAAGGCGCCGGTGCGTCCGCCCACCGTGCCGTTCAAGCCCACGGACAAGATTCTCCTCATCGGGGAGGGAAACTTTTCGTTCGCTCGCGCGCTCGTGGTGGATGCACCGGCGTCGTTGGAGCATCTCGTGCCCGCCAACGTCACGGCGACGTCCTATGACACCCAAGCGGAATGTTTTGCCAAGTACCCCGGCGCGGAAGCGATCGTGACCGCTATCCGACAGCGCGGTGTCGAGGTGTTGTTTGGTATCGATGCGACCAGACTACAGAAACATGCTGTCCTGAAGGGGCGTCGTTGGGATCGGATCGTCTGGAACTTTCCTCATGCAGGTATGTGTTCGGTCGCCCGGGCGTATCTCTCGTTTACTCCGTCGATTGTCAAGGAAAGGGTATCACTGATCAGGACAGAAACATCTTGTCGAATCAGCGTCTCATACTAGACTTTCTTCGCTCTGCATCACAGTGCCTTGCTCTTGGGCAAATACCAGTCGTTCATTCTGCTCGCAGACGCAAACAGCAAGATGATGATAATGACGACGACGACGAAGGTGACATGGACACAGGATCTGCATCGACATCGCCAACAACTAGCAGAGGGACGGTGTTGATCACACTCCGAAACGTGGCTCCATACACTGCATGGTATGATCTGTTTAGAACACGTCTTCAACAGTTGACGCGTCTGCAGGGATGTTCCACGGTTGGCAAAGTCTCCCCCGAAACCCACAAGGACCGGCGAGCAACCCAATCCACGGTACAAGCTCCTGCGATCGTTTGTGTTCCATAGACACGCGTGGAAGGGCTACGAACACCGCATGACCAAGGGCGAGAGAGCACACGGCCATGGAAAGACAGGCGAAGGGGGAGAGGATCGAACCTGGGAGTTTTGTTTGCAAGAGTGAGAAATACATGTGTGCATGCTATGATGATGGTGCCTCTGCGCTCTGTCCCTCCTCCAGACCCTTCTTGAACCCCTCCAATGTCCTTGCCAGTTTGCCTCCACTGGCTTCACTGAGCACTGCTGCGAGTTGCATGGCAGGTGAACTGAGCAGTCCAACGATTTGTGCTCTCAGAGTGTCGAGGGTGGGTAATTTGGCAACGTCCTTGACCCCAGCGGAAGAGAAAACGCGTCCGTCGATGAGTGCACCCATGACCTTGAGTTCAGGTGACAGTACAGGTTTGACCTTTGTAACTGGTCTCCCAGGAATCCAGTCCGAATCCTCCCGTTTGCCGTTTCCCTTGCTGGGCTTGGCCTCCTCCTTTGCCTGTCCCTTTTTCGGTGGGACCACGCGATCAATGGCACGAATGATGGCGTTCAGCTGCGGTGGACTCAGCGAGGGCAGAGTCAGGACAGCAAAGCCACCCTCGACGAGTTTTGCAATCTGTTCCGTCTTGTCCGCGTCTATGGGTGCAAAGTCACGTAAGGCGACGCCAAAGATGGACGTCCGCATGATCGTGAGGATGGGGGGTTGTGTGGGTGAAGGCGAGGGTGCGAATCGCGCGCTGGCAAGCTCCATCTCTCGCCTGAGATCCTGCATTTTGCGCGCGGTGAAGTCTTTGTGTTGGAGAAATACGATGGGTGCGTCGTTGCTCTGCGCCAGCATGCGGGAGTATTGGTTGAACAGGTACGTCTTGCGCTCGCCGTAGCGACGCGGCGTTGGCTTGCCCTCGTAGACAAAGGACGGCTCGACGGAGACAGCATAGGTGCGGACGAACAGACGCGGGCGCATCATCGTCAAAAGAAAGAGACCGTGCACGGCACGTGAGCAGGGTACGTCACGGTGAGTCACACGATGAATGTGTCACGCGGACCTTGTCTCTTACATTCGCTCGTCATCGTTTTGGGTGGGACGTGCAGAGCTTAATGTCCGTCCGTTCTTTAGTACAACCGCGTTTATTGACCCGACACACCGCAGGGACGACGACGACGCCTTTCTGTACGGGGAGACGGGCGCGACGGTGGTAGCGACCTCTGGTAAGAACAGCTCCGGCTCAACACTCTCGGAGGCTCCGAAAAGAGTCCTCGCCCGCTGTATTTTTGCTCACTCAATATCATTCATGTTTTAACATATCTTTTGCTGCGTGTGATCGTCAGTGCCGCAACCGTGAGTCTTCTTGGTGGGTGAAGTTCCCCTGGTTGTTGAACTTTCTGTTACAGTGTCCCAGTCGAGGCAGTCAAGCCGTCCAATGGCGTGCTCGAGAACTTGGAAGCCAAGACCGAGGAAGAGCCACCGTTTGGTCCACCACCTGGCATGGACGAACAGGAAAGTGAAGAAGAAAACGGTGAAAACGGCGTGGTAGAGGAGGAGGAAAGCGAGGAGGATGTATGCCCTTCATGATGGGTCTCTCGGTGTGCTTATATTCGTTTCAAGGACATCGAAATTATCATGGAACCACCATCACGCTCCCTTGACTTCCGGTGAGCATGTATCCCATCTGCGTTGCGCCTTTGCTAATGGAGTTCTAGGCAACAAAATGCCGCAGGACGATCCCTTCAGTCCCGTCCTTCAACCCAAACGAGTAAACGTAACTCGTTTTCCTTCGTTTCTACCCTGTACTCATATTTTTGAAGCCCCACCCTCGCAACTTACCACGGAATACACCCCTCATGAGCGTGGCGCCCCAGCAAGACCCTCTTCATTACCCATAAGTTCTGCACCCCCTCCCCTCCCATCTTCCACTGCAGACGCCCGTCTCGATGACGGCCCTGACCCATCCACACTACCCCCTGCCACTGCTCCTCCTTCACACCCATCAATAAATGCAGATTTACCCGGCATTCTCGATGGTCGTTCGATCCTCGAAGTAGATCTCAGCGCAATGGCCGAAAAACCCTGGCGTCGTCCAGGTTCAGATATCAGCGACTGGTTCAACTACGGGTTCGACGAGATTTCTTGGGAAGCATATTGTTACCGAAGACGGGATCTAGGAGACCTCGCCAATGTACTCAAGACCAACGTGCTCGTGCGTGCCAGGTCCATTTCGTGTATACAGGCTGACCCCGCCACGCAGAACTTTGCAGCTATGCAGGAGGACCAACTCACAGCGTTACCTCCAGATCTGCGCACGATGGTCATGACTGGTGCCAACGCCATGATGAACAACAGCTCTACCGCAAACATGATGGGTCCTAACGTCGCAATGAACCCCATGATGGACATGTCTGGCATGGGAGCAATGAACATGTCGATGGGCATGGGCATGAACGGCGACATGAGTTTGCAGATGCAGGGTGGAGGCCCTATGATGCAAGATGGCCCCGGACCCGGCCCTGTAGGACCTGTCGTAGCGAACGGCACATCCGAACAGGGGGTGCAGTTGGGCATGCAGGACGGATACGGGGGTGGCCCCGGACCCGGCATGATGGGCATGGGCATGAATGCGGACTACGGTATGCAGGTATGGATGAGTCCCTCTTACTTCTAGCTACACATAATGAAATCCGTGGCCTTGTCGCGGCACGCGTCGTCCTTGAGCAGGAGCAACCTATGGGACAAGGGATGTACGGCGGGATGGAGGGCAGCTCGACGCCTGTGACGGTGCCCGTGCAGACGCCTGTTCAGGCACCCACGCCAACACCTGGGCACGTTGGGCGTGGCGTGCCTCCGGTGCAGTTTCGTGGGAGGGCCATGGCGCAGGGATTACGTGGACGGGGCGGATTCATGGGCCGTGGGCGGGGAAGATACGATGGTCGTACGTCAATTCTCTGAGCTCGTGTGCATCTCTGATTGGTGTTCTTCAGCACCACAAGGGCCCGCTCGACCTGCATCCCCGTTGCCCCCCGGCGTCCCGACTGGACCTCGGAATCAAAACAGGTACAAGGACAGAGATGGGAATGCCCCTGCGGTTGAGGGTTTAGATTATGGCGGTACTGCCAAAGATGGTACGAGAACACCGTCACGGGAACCAGAAGATCGTGGGCATGCCAGGTGAGTCGCCTCGTTGATGCCCACCTGTTGCGTGCGACCTAATGGTCGACAAGGAAGCGTCGCATGTCGCCAGGCATGGACGACAGTCGCGGATCTAAAAGGCGCTGACCTATCTTACTATGTATATGACTCTTTTCTTTATTGTACAGCACCCCCTTGGTAAACAATGTCACCAGGATTCGCTACACGAGAGTTTGTACAAAGTGTAGTCTTGTCTACCAACAAAATGTGTTTGCCTCGAGTAGACCAATAGGAAATTACCCCAGATCTTGGTAACGACACGTTGCAAAGGAATAAGAGTGATTTGCGATTACGATGAGTAATAAGACAGGCCGACTATACATACGGAAGATACGGGGGACATAAAGATATCACGAATTGTTGGCAGCCTTGCCGCTCGAACGCGCGCCACCGACGCGCTTTTTACCGCCCCTCGCGGAGCGTTTCGCAGTCTTTTGCTTTTCCCTGCACGCTTCGCAGAACCAGGACCCCTCGGGGATCGAGGCGACACCGATACAGTTGAGATGGAACTGCAGGGCCGCAGTCAACGGGAGTTTGAAAAGCAAAAAGGTAAAAAAACGCACCCATTCACGCTCGCACTCTTCGTCATCGCACGCGATCATCTCTCCGTAGCTCACGCCATCGCAGATGCAATAGGTCCGCTCGTCGCCCTCGCCCTCACCTTCGCCCACGTCCGTCGCCGTGTCTGCGGCTGCACTCGCTGGATGCTCGTTTGCGGGAGCCATGGGCATGGCAGGCGTGATCACCGACACGGGACCTATCGACGGAGCCGCGTGGGCGTTGCGGGTCACGGGCATGCCTGGTCCTTCGAGCTGCCCGTGGGGCGGCGGCCCGGACCAATCGTTGGCCGCTCCATGGCCGTTGGACATGTCATAGCTGTGAAGGCCATTGGTACCGTTTGCGTATGGCAAGGGTAGCGAAGGGTGGTTTGCCGATGCCACCGGCGGAGCGGGGAAGACGTCCCTGCGTGACAGCGCGCTATTTGGAGGATCGTCATATGCTTGAGAGGCGGCTACGGCTTTCGATCTCTTGTTTGCGGTGCTACCACCGCGGCCAGGGTGCGCCGAGGCGCGCGAGCCACTGGCGTGTGGTTGGGCGGATGGTGGGATATGGGATACGACTGAAAGGGCGGACTCTGTTGGGGAAGGTGCGCGATCAGGCCTAGAAAACGTGTCAAATATGATTAAAATAGCATGTCAAATCCGCTCACTTTCTGGAACGTGCCCCATTGCGAGGTCTAGATGGACCTGGTTCACCGAGCTTGTCTTTGCGAGGAGACTTGCCACAGGTAACGTCAATATCGTCGTCGCGAGTGTGGCGCTTGCGTTTTTGGGGACTGACGTCTGGTGCTGTGTTCATGATGGAGCTATAATTGCCTCTCCTGCGACGCGAGTTTTCGGGGATGGGCATGTATGAGCGAGAGGAGATGTGTGGGTATGTCGTCCTCCGGTTCAAGACAGAAACGTCGAAAGAGGGGATCTGTGCGAGGAGGAGACGCATGTGGTCTACGTGGCCCTTGAGGCTGTCTGCAGCCTGGCAGGCAACACGAATCTTGTCTTCACCGCCGAGTTTGAGACGGGCGGCCTCGTCGGCGATGTCAGCGAGTAGAATGAGGCGCTCCTGCTTTGACGAAGCGCCCTGTTCGATGATGTTCGTGAGGTTTTTGATCTTGATGATGATGGAGGCCATAGAGGACGACAGGACGGCATCGAGCTCACGGAGGTCAGCAAAGTTGCGGGAGAGGTCGAGTGGGAGAGAGTCGAGTGTGTGGTTGTACTCTGCGAGGAGAGCGAGGGTGTAGACAGAGTTGATGTTGCTCGACTGGGACGTCGACGCTCGTGAGGGGGCCATGTGGATGAACAGCGCTGGGCAGGGGACTAAGCTCAGATCTACACGGGACTTGCCGGACCGGTCTATTTGCTACAAACGCTAACTGGATACAAAAATCGAAAGGACGATCTCTCCCACTCTTTCCTATGCTACAGTGTTGCCAACCAAACGCCTACTTCCTGCAGAGCTTCTTGAACGGGTTCAGACTGTGACCCCCGCTGGATGATTGCGAACCGCCCGACGGCAGGCCCATGGACGAGCCCAGTGCGGCGTACATGGCGTGGGTCTCACGCGGGTTCCCGTGGAGGGAAGAGAAGGCATGGGGCGCGGATGGTGCGGATGGGAAGAACCCGTATGTGGGTGATTGGGGAGGAGCGGCGAAGTTGAAAGAAGACATTATGGGGCGCAATAAGATGGATGATAAGCGCAGGGATGTCGCCGAGAAGATGCTGACCGGTGCTCGAACAACGTAGTGATGAGACGGTCGACTCTGGTGTTGGCGACGTCGTAGGACATGTTTATATCTCTGACGAGGAGAACAAGGCAGCGACCAGATTCGGACGAGGCATTGTCTACGTTTGGTTACGTCCCATATCAGAACAAGGTCTGGCTGTCAGTGCACTCGCAAGATACAAGGCTTGCCTCGTTACCATGCCTAAAGTCTCCAAACCAGGCTACTACGCAGTGCGCAAGGGTCGAGTACCAGGAATTTATCTCTCCTGGTATGCACGCAGATAAACGTGTTGTCGTCGTTGACTCCACCCAGGGACGAATGTGAGGCTCAGGTCAAGGAATTCAACGGCGCAGCGTTCAAGAAATTCGACACCAAGGCAGAGGCCAACGAGTTCATGACTGCCAGCCCGAGAACGGCGCGGCCCTCTCTTGTTGATACCATGCCAACTGCATCCAGCAGTCGCGCCACCAGTCATTCGACAGCTAAGGAGCCAAGCGACCGCGATGTCGTCTATTGTGACGGTGCTTGTAAGGGCAACGGGCAACCTGGTTCAATCGCTGGAATCGGTGTGTGGTGGGGTCATCGCGATCCGAGGTATGTTCTTCGTACGCGAGCTAAAGCTTGCACCAATCGTCGATAGGAACATTTCCGAGCGGTGTCCTGGCGATCAGACAAACAATCGGGCCGAACTTATCGTGAGCTGTCTAACCCGATCCACCTCCCTCAACTAATCCGTTATAGGCAATCGTTCGTATTCTGGAGACGGCCCCACATTTAAAGCGTCCGCTCCTGATCAAAACCGACTCCAAGTATTCCATTCAATGTCCTCGTACTTGCCCTCTTCTCGTTCGTCTACTGACCATAGTCTGATCAGGCCTCACCATATGGATTTTCATTTGGATGAAAAACGGCTTCCGTACTTCAGACGGAAAACCGGTAAAGAACCGTGCCCTCATCAAATACTTGGCTGCACTTCTTCACGTGCGCCGCAAGACCTCGCAAACCGTCGAATTTAAACACGTTCGTGGCCATGTTGGAATGGAAGGAAACGAGGCTGCTGATCATCTTGCCAATCTCGGCGCGACTATGCCATCACTTCCAGAACGTGACTGGGAAAGGCTAGAAGATGAAGTTTTGAGAAATCTCAAACCTGTCAAGCCAACCGAGGTAGTCGATGATGACCTAAAGGTGACCCGTGCTATGTGACCACGTATATCTGTGGTTAAAGACTTTTAGGCATACGCAGACGGTCTCTTGAGTGATGATGAGCTTGCGAGGTTGAGTGATACCGGCGTTCGTAATGTCGCATTGCCTGAATCAATGCCTCGCCATGGGAAACAAGCGATCCAGCAACCTATCTTGGTTTCACTCCCGCGGGCAAGTGTTCCCCAACCGCAAAGCGCGACAGGCTCCACACACAACCTGCCGTCCAAAAGCAAAGGCTCTACCACGGGCATTGCACCTCTGTCCAATAGGTTCTCGGCTCCCATAAGCAAGGCTGAGTTAGAGGTAAATATCAAAGCCCATAATGTGCAGAGTGTTGAGATCTGTTCAAGCAGATATATACATCATGCCTCCTCAGCGACGATGAATTAGCAGGACTTGGAAGAGATGGCGTGTTTGATTCAGATTTTTGAGCGCAAGAACGGGTAAAGTCGGGATAGCACGATTGACATTATCAGATATCATCGATTCATCAGTTGCCGTTGGGTCAGGGTGAACATGTTGTACTATTTAACTCGTCACATCGAGCTTCCCCACGCTCCTCCACTTTCCAGCGTGTCCTCTTGTTTATATGCTACCATCCCAGGCGTTTCTGGCATTGCATAGACTGTCGTTCCCCTTGTCCCCTTTACCGAATGTCAGGTGCTGTCGACGAAGCGCATCAATCCGCTCGGCCCGGGTGGTATACAAAACTCTACCACATCGGCTGGCGCGTGTACCACCATGCGGTTAAGCACGCAGGCGTAGGAGTCATTTGCTCAGTCGCTTATTTCGACCCGTAAGTCAACCCAATAGCCCATACCATCATGTCCGTTGATCTCTCCTCCGATCGTTCAGCGGAAACTGGAGCGTCGATCTGCAGGCCGGCTCCCAATATGGATACACATTGCTATTCACGGTACTCCTGTCTGGAGTGTTCGGGACCTTTTTGCAGGTCGTGTTTGCCTTATTTCGATCGTTGTGCGCCGTCTCTGACTCATCACGCAGGTGCTCGCAGCACGTCTGGGAACGGTTACCGGTCTCGGTAAATTTTTTTTTTTTTTTTTTCATTTGTCTGTGTGGACCAAAGTTAACATTTGAACAGACTTTGCTTCGCACTGTCGCTTGCTGTTTCACGACCGTCCTCGACACAAGCTACTATGGAGATGGGGTATATTTTACCCCCTTTACGCCCTTGCTGAGATCGCCATCATTTGCACCGATTTGGCAGAGATGCTCGGATCTGCGATTGCACTCGTTCTACTCTTTCCCGTGCTTCCCCTGTGGTCCACCGTTCTGCTGACCGCCACTGACGTCATGTTCATCCTCGCCTTCGAAAACCCACTAAAGAACAAGCCTGTAAGGCTATTTGAAGGCATTATTGCTGTGCTGGTACGTAATGCAGTTGTCTTTTCCTGACACATACTTTGAATGCTTCACCAGGTCTTTGCTGTGCTCATCCTGATGGTGGTCATTATATCCAAGATCCCCGTTAATTGGGGAGACGCTTTTCGTGGATTCGTTCCATCTGGGGGATTGTTTTCAGGTGGTTCCATATATACCTGTACGTTGGGTTAGTCAGGAGAATGGAAACAAGTCTTTGCTCATCGTCTTTTTAGCTGTGGGGATCATCGGCGCCACTGTCATGCCGCATACCCTCTTCCTTGGTTCTCACCTTGCGACACAAGACCGATTAGCAGAGTTGGATGACGATTTACCAAAATTCTCACAAGATTCGAATCAGATGACGTTCCTACAAGGGATTCTCGGATCCTTGTGCCGTATATTCAACTTGAGGAGATTGTTCCGTATTTCTCGCTCAGACGAGACTGCTTATCCTCCGAATGTGTTGACACACGCTGATCGGGAGAACAACAAGCTCGACTTTGTTAGATCGCACATATACCATGGAATGGCTGACATGATAGGAAGCTTGATGGGCTTTGCTGTTGCTATCAACTCTTTGTACGTGTGAATTCCGAGATTGTTTTTCATTACTCATTTCCCTTCAGAATCCTCATCCTTTCGGGCGCTGTCTTCTATTATAATTCGGGTGCTTATGGCAGCGAGTCCCCGGCAAGTTTGTTTGATGCTCATTCACTAATCAAAAGCAGCATCGGGAATGGCAAGCACTCTTATTTCGTAATACACATTTGCTGATTGCGAGGTAGGTGCTGCTCTCCTTTTCGCTCTGGCACTCCTCTCGTCGGGGCAGAGTGCGTCCCTCGTTGCTACCGTGGCTGGTCAGAGCGTCTCTGAAGGGTTTTTACACTGGAGGATTCCGGTGATTCCTGCCTCGCTTAGCCTCCAGCAAAGATTAACAGTCTACGCAGCCTACACTACGCCGTCTCGTCACGCGTTCCATTGGGCTTATCCCTTCCGTCATTGTGGCTTCTGTCGTGGGCAAAAGTGGTATCAATTCATTACTAGTCGCGAGTCAGGTGGTCCTATCCATCGTTCTTCCCTTCATCATCTTCCCACTTGTCTGGCTCACCTCTTCCTCGCGCATCATGTCCGTCAAGTCAGGGACAATATCCACCAGTCCATCTCCGACTAAAACATGCCCCGATCTCTCCTCTCCGCCCGAGACTTCGGCTGAGAAGGAAGCGGAACCCGAAGAACAAGTGGTCGACTTTAGCACC
>JBBPTV010000354.1:0-25700 GCA_038094275.1 Tubosaeta brunneosetosa | reverse complement strand
GTGTGTCTCCGTTCAAGGCAGAGGTCAGACTCCGGGCGAAGATGTATGCGGCAGTGGACATGGCATCTGTCCAAAAGGATTTCGGAAGTTTTGAGTCCTCGAGCATGGAGTTGGCGAGTAGTGTCAGCGTTTGGTTCATGCGTTCATGCGTTCCGCCAGTCTGTTTTGTTCCGGAGTGTATGGTGCGGAGGTTTCTAGGAATGTACCTTCGCTCCTGAGTACGTCTTTGAATTCTTTGTTTGTGTACTCGCTCCCCCCGTCGCTTCGAATAAACTAGACGTGTAGGTCCGAAAAGCGTTCCGTAGTGATTTCCGTGCGGAGGAAGTTTTGGACATCGGACTTCCAACGGAGATAGGTGTCGTGGACATCGCTTTTGTGCTTAAGGAAATAGATCCACAGGAATCGACTGTAGTCGTCAACGATTAGGAGCCAGTACCTGTAGCCCTCACGGGATTTTGGGGATATCGGTCCTCCGACATCCGTGTGCACCATTTGCAGAGGAGCTGAGGTGCACGGGTGCTCATGCGATTTGAAGGGTAATTTCTTTAGTTTCCCAATGGTACATGGTTCGCAGAATTCCGGTGTTCCAGTGAGTTTGTCGATGCCCCGCAGTTGGCCTTTTCATACCATTGTTTGAATTCGCGGCACGGAGATGTGTCCCAATCGGCGGTGCAAAGTGTTTATGTCTACGGAGATTAGGCTGGAATCCGAAGTATGTATCGGAGTTACTGCAGCATGGTACAGTCCGTTCTTGTGGTGTCCGAGCATGACAATGCGACGTCCTTTCCTTACGGAGCAGGAGTTTGATGTCCCCAGGAATGATGTGCAGAATCCTAGTTTCGACAGCTTGGGTACGGAGATCAAAGATAATGCGAACTCCGGTACATGTAGGACATCACTGAGGGCGATCTCATAGCGGTGTTTGTCGACACTTGAGTGGAGGATTACTGTTCCTATTCCGATTGCGTGTACAACGGAGTTATCGCCGAATTGAACTGGACATGCGGGGGAGAGTTCAGAGTACGTAGAGAACCAATCTCGTCGAGGTACCATGTGTGATGTTGCTCCGGAATCAATAATGATCGTTTCCTCTGGCGAATTCTTGGGATTGGACGAGACGTAGGCCTGAATGCGTTTGTATAAGGCACGATCTACATGAGCACTAGCTACGTTCGTTTTGTCCGGCAGTTTAGTGTCCAGATTGGGATCTCCTTCTGCTGCGTTCACCTTTTCCTTTTTGTACTTCTCCTTAAGCTCCTGCGGCCACCACTTAGAACTTCGGCATTCCTCCGTACTATGTCCGCTAGTCTGGTGGTACTCGCAATGCTTTGCGCTCTTCTTCTTCCATTCTCCTTTGACGTTTGCGGAGTGAGTGGAGTCGGGTTTGGCGGAGAGTTTTAGTCTAGCGTTTTTGGAGAGGATGCGGGTTTCGACAGAGTTGAAAGTGAGTTGCTCTCGTTGATGGTGTTGATGACCGATGACGCGAAGGTGCTCCATTCCGGAGTTTTGGGGAGCGAGTGGAGAAGGATGAACGCGAGGATTTTGGGGTCGACAACGTACTTCATTCCCGCTAGTCGGGTCTCCAGTGTACGGATGGACGCGATGTGCTCGGAGATGTCGGATTTTCCGTCCCACTCCGATGCGAACAATTGGCAATAGGAGTGGTAGGCAGAGGGAAGGTCCGACTTCTGGTAGAGTTCCAGGAGTGCGTCGTATAGGTCTTTAGTGGAGGTATAGGATTCCGTCCGGAGAAGGATCGCGTCACAGATGTGATCCTGGATGATGCCGTGTGCTTTTTCGTCCCGCTCGGTCCATTTTCGGACTTCGTCTCCTGAGCTGATGGTGACGGAGGCAGAACTTTGGGGCTTAGTGGAGGCGGAGACGGAGGCACCAGCGGTTGGGCAGACGTCTGAGCCGAGTACGACTCCGAGGACCTTTTCCCTGCGGAGTTTGGCGGAGATGCGTAGTTTCCATACTTGGAAATTTTCCGGTCCGAGTAGAGTGGGGCATTCCACGATTGAGGAGTTTTTGGAGGGCATCGGAGATGCGGTAACGATTACGCTGTGTAGGCAGAGTTGTGCGAGGTCACGGAGTTTTTGTGCTAGTGTGCGCTAGCAGGGCTCATAACCTGTTAAAGTATCTAAATAAAGGGCAACAATGCCCAACTCAGAATGTGCCACGAGTACTGAGCACAACTAGGTATTCACCTAAATAAAGGGCAACAATGCCCAACTAAGGTAAAGTAAGTACAAGGTACTAAGAGTTAAGTAGTATCTCACCTCAGAATGTGCCACGAGTACTGAGCACAACTGAGGTGAGACGAAGGAATCGGAAGGGTTAAATAGTGACGAGGATACGCGCTCGCTAAACTCCGGGCAAGTCCGGAATGAAATAGGTGAAAATAGGCGCGCTGCTTCGGGAAAGAACAAAGAGCGCAGCAGCGCGTGTTCGGAGGGAGTAGGAGCGCCACCAAGCGATCAACACGAGGTAAGACTATACTGTAATAGGTATGCGTGAGTCCGAAAGAGGTAGAGTGAAAGACGGGCGAGAAATGACCGGAGTTGGTCTCTGTACGAACTCCGGAGATGTCCGGAGTTATACTTTGACAACCACTGCCATCACTTCGATGACGACGAGGGCGAGGGTATATGCAACGGCATACCCACCACCACAGCACCGACGACGACTCGGTGACGGGTACACCCACTGCCACCACCGCCATAACCGCGACGACAACTCACGAGGGCGAGGGTGTGCAACATCACACCCACCACAACGCCGACGACGAGGGCGCGGTGCAAAACAGGGTACCTGCGCCACCACCACCACTACGGTGACGACGAGGGCGAGGGTACGCAACTGTGCATGACAGGGCCGATGACGAGGGCGGCGAAGGCGAGGGTACGCAATGGCACACCCACCACCACAGCGCCGACGACGAGGGCGTAGGGGCACGACGACATGCCTACCGCCTTGACAACTACAGCAACAGGGTGGCGGGAGGCAGTGGTCTGCCCGTCACCACCATGCGACGACACGGAGGGTGAGGACTGCACCACCACCCCACCGTGACAACAACGAGGGGGTGAAGAGGTGCACAACGGCATGCCAGCGGGGGCAGCACATGACATGTCCACCACTACCGTGACGAAGACAGCAGTGGCAGGGATGACGAGGTCGCCCAACCGCGCGCCAACCGCAGCCAGGACAGCGAGGGTGCCATTGCCCCCCATTGCGACGTTATCACCTGCGCCTACTGCACCATCTCCTACGGACGATCGGATAGGCAGGCGAGGGTTGCACAATGGCACCATGTGATGACGAGGAGTAGGGCAGCACCAGCACGACGATATTGACGGTGGTATCCATCCAGTTGCTATCCAGATGGAGTATCATTAGTACTATGACAGACTACTCTCACATTGGGCTCTATTACTACGTATTGGACTCCCTTTGCAGTTGTGGCGAAACAAAAGAGTGCCAGTAGGAACCTGTTTTTGGAGCACGGAAGGCCAAAAGCATGGTGGAGATCTCTTTTTGGAGCACGGCAGGATAAAAAAGTGCGGCGAAATAAATGCATACTGTACGAGTTGAAAAAACGCGATCGAAAAAAGCACGGCAGTGAAAAAGTGCGGTGGGAGTAATGAAAACGCGGCGGGAACAGGAAAAGCGCAGGAATAATAAAAGTGCAGATTTACCGTCATAGCAGACCATTTTGCCCCTCTTCATCGGGCAGATTGGTCATTCCAAGGGGTGGGCACGCCACAGGCAAGCTGAAAATCCTTCCAAGGGGCGGAGCTGCAATTGCAGGCCAGGGGTCTCTTGATTAGGGTACAGTTTGGTTAGTCTCGTTCCCATCCGCAGTGGAGACTTCCGGGCGGAGTCTCAAACATTGAGACACAGTCGTCCCCACTACGTCTGGTGCATTTCGTATGGTGAACCCCCCGTACGTTATTTGTCACACCTTGTCACATTTGTATATAGCTTAATTCCCGCTACTTTAGTAAGCGGGTTTCTTGTCGGGCGATCCTTATGCCGCATTTTACGCATCTTTGCACTACTCATATTTGGTCTTGTTTGTAACCCTAGCAAGCCCTAATCCTATACTGTGGTTTACCATTTCGGTTTCTTGGCGTGTTTGAGGTTGTTAAAGTATCTAAATAGGGGCAGCAATGCCCAACTCAGAATGCGCTACAAGTACTGAGCACAACTGATATTCACCTAAATAGGGGCAGCAATGCCCAACTAAGGTAAAGTAAATACAGAGTACTAAGAATGAAGCAAGGTCTCACCTCAGAATGCGCTACAAGTACTGAGCACAACTGAGGTGAGACGAAGGAGTCGGAAGGGTTAAATAGTGGCGAGGCTACGCGCTCGCTAAACTCCGGAAAGGTCCGGAACGGGATAGGCGAAAATAGGCGTGCTGCTTTGGGAATCAACAAAGGGCGCAGCAGCACGCGTTCGGAGGGAGTAGGAGCGCCACCAAGCGATCGACACGAGGTAAGACTATACTATAATAGGTGTAAGTAAGTCCGAAAGAGGTAGGATGAGAAATGAGCGAAAAACGGCCGGAGTTGGTCTCTGAGCGAACTCCGGAGATGTCCGGAGTTATACTTTGACAGAGGTATTGTTTCAATCCCACTCCATCGTCAGTGTCGAAATACACACACAATTAATGCTTCACTCTAATTCCATGTTGATCCTATTAACACCATATCAATCATATGACTTGCTCAGCTCCCATACCAACAAGTTCTGAGTACATCGTTACGCTCTGTCAAGCGCATCGATGTGGTGGGAGTATGGGCTGCTTCCTCGCTCTCGTTGTGGGCGTGCCATGTACCGGAAGTGTGGTGATGAGTGTGCCGCTTCGCCACAGTTGGCATTGTGGTAGTGTACGCTGTCCCCTCGCCATTGCGGTCAGGGGGTGGGCATGGTGTGCATACCGCGTGCCATTGTCCCTCCCGTCATCATAGCATGCTGTTGCACGACCCTACCAGTGGTCCAGATAGGAAGTGGATATGATGGTACACCGCTGAGCAGCCCTCGTCGCCATCTTGCGGGTGGTGCACGTTCCGCGTGTGTTGCCCCCTTGCCGCTGCAGTCTTCGTCAAGGTGATGGTGTCAGCGCGTCATCACGGTGGCAGTAGGTGTGTCTTGTGCTGCCCCCGTTGGTATGCCGTCGCGCACCCCTTCACCCCTTCGTTGTCGTCACAGTGGAGTGGCGGCACGCCGTTGCGCTGTCCTCTCCCTGTGTGTCATCGTGTGGTGGTTATGACGAGCAATCAACAGGTAGGCAGCGCATGCATGGACGGATTGGGCTGGAGTGGGATGGGTGCAAGTCTGAATGGAAATGGGTGGGTGCTCACCGTCGTCTGGCGCCCATGTCCTTGCGTTGCCGCACAGCCCTGCGTGGTGATTTTGAGCAAGCTGCTGGACTGGCTTTGCCCGAACCCTTTGTATCGTCCCTTTGTGCAGATCGTCGTCGTCGTGTGGCGGTTATTTTTGACATTGTCGCTGTTTGGGTGGTAGTGGTGCACCGTTGTCCGTGCGCTGTTGTGTTAGGTGTGGGGGGTCTAGGGCCAAAACCGAGTCGGGCGTAGAGGTAGCAGGTTTTGCCACGGATGTGGCGCTTCGCGTGTTATTAGGCAAGCTTGCGCAGCCATGAATCTAATTCTCGCGATCATGCTCTCCCACAGAACAATGTCCGGCGCAGACGCTGCGTTTTGGGATGCACTTCTTGCATGCGATGACGATGAACAAGGATACTACCTCTCATTTCGACCTGGGAGAACCACATCTGCCTGGCCCGAGCGATCAACCCTGGCAGCGGCGGCTGGCACCACCACTACACTGATGATGACGTCGGCGGGGAGGCAAAATAATGGCGAATCGCGATGGAGCAAAAATGCTGCCCCCCCTGGCCACAATGATGATGGGGGTGAGAGTGAGGTACACCAGTCTGTCAACCCGACTTCACCAAGCTCAGCTACGAGTGCGACGGTGTACCCACGACGATGAGACACAACGGCACATACCTCACCACTGTGCACACGACGAGAAGGGCGGGTGGGAGCAGCAGCTTGCCCATCTTCGCCATGGCGATGACGAGGGTGAGGGGGTGCAACGTGCACCCGCCACCACAATACTGGTGACGAGGGCAAGAGGGTGGCACCCTCTTGCCCCTGTCAGCAATGACTCACCCACCCCCGCTGCTAGGATGGGGCGGCACAAAATCGCATCCACGACAAGGAGGGGGCACATCATACTACGGTAAAGGTAAACGAAGTACCTATTCACTTTTGTAGACCTTTCTACTGTTACCCTTTCACTTTTTCGTCGCTGTCCACTTTTAATCCATGTTCGTAATCCATTTTATTTGTTATTTTTTCTTTTCCCTACTAACTTTACACTACACGCTTCGTGATCTACTTATATGCCTTTGTGGTACCTGCCAAGTAATCAGCAGTTTAGATCGTAATTGCCTAAATAGGATGCATTGATCACGTGAGAGGGGTAGTGTGACGGATGGGTTCGCCATACGAAATGCACCAGACGTAGTGGGGACGACTATGTTTCAAATTTTGAAACTCCGCCCGGAAGTCCCCACTGTGGATGGGAACGAGACTAACAGTTTGGTAGTGTAGCTACGAAATCTACCCTAATTTCATGCATCACGTGTCGGTTCAGCTGGTCGGAGTTCGAAGATAGGTCGCTTGGCAAGATGGGTCGACCAATCCACCCCTTGGAATGGCTGGTGCTCCCGAGATCGAGTGTTACGACTGAGCCACTCACAGCCTCCCATCACGTGCAATGCGTAAATTTCAAAATAAGGTCACAGCGTCACATCCCGCTAATGCAAGAACGTCCCAGGGATTGGATTTTCTGAAACTCCGAACGTCCGGTCGTGTCCGAACAGTCCAAGCACACAGCCACCACAAATAGAAACAATCGGTAGCTCGCTTACTAAGCACGCAGAGTGCCAACCATTTAACCCGAACGACGCAACACAACCGGTGCGACCGCGCACTTCGGTGGCGAGGAGGGCGAGTTGTGTTGGGATGTGTTGGTGTAACAGGTACGCCCACCATCATTACCAGTAGCGCGGTGATGTTTCATAGTGCAGGCGGCAATGAGGGCATACATGCCCATCACCACGCCGACGATGATGACGAGGGGGGCTTGCAACGGCGCCATAAAGATGACGCCGAGGGCGAGGGCACACAACTGTGTGCCCACCACACAACAGTGACGACCCAACAGAGCGGCACCACCACCCTCAAGACAACGACGACGCGACAGCCCACCACCACCACGCGTTAGGACGACTGCGACGCGGTGGCTCCACCGTCACCAGAACGAGGAGGACGGTGAGGGCACACCCACGGCGACACGCAAGCGGGAGCAACTCAATGTCGCCCTGCAGCCACGAGAACAAGGGAGGGATGCATGCAACGGCCCAACGACCATCAAGACGAATGTCACCACCTCACGATGGCGGGTTGGCATAACAGGTATGCCCACCATCACTACGAGGGGAGCATGGTGATGTTTCATAGCACACCACAACGGCGGCGGCGACGAGGGCGTGCAATAGCATGCCCATCACCACGCCGACGATGACGCTGACGAGGGCTTTCAACGGCATGGCCATCACGACGACGATGGCGACAATGTACGTGGGCAAACAATGGCTTCGCCATCAAGACGACACCGAGGGCGAGGCACACAACGGTGACGACCCGACTGACGACAGCCACCACCACCACATGCTAGGACGACTGCGACGTGGTAGCTCCACCGTTACCAAAACGAAGAGGACGGCGAGGGCACACGTCGCCCCACGGCCACAAGAAGGAGCGTGCAACAGCCCAACGGTCACCAAGACGACGACGACAAGGGCGGGGTCGTGCAATAGCACACCTACTTCCACAACTCTGGTGTCAAAGTATAACTCCGGACATATCCGGAGTTCTTACAGAGACCAACTCCGGTCGCTTTTCGCCCGCTTTTCATCCTACCTCTTTCGGACTTACGCGTACCCATTATAGTATAGTCTTACCTTGTGTCGGTCACTTGGTGGCGCTCCTACTCCGTCCGAACACGCGCTGCTGCGCTCTTTGTTATTTCCCAAAGCAGCGCGCCTATCTTTGCCTATTCTGTTCCGGACCTGTCTGGAGTTTAGCGAGTGCATATCCTTGCCACTATTTAATCCTTCCGACTTCCTCGTCTCACCTCAGTTGTGCTCAGTACTTGTGGCACATTCTGAGGTGAGACATTACTTGACTCTTAATACCTTATATTTACTTTACCTTAGTTGGGCATTGTTGCCCCTTATTTAGGTGAATACTAGTTGTGCTCAGTACTTGTGGCATATTCTGAGTTGGGCATTGTTGCCCCTTATTTAGTACTTTAACATCTGGCGACGACAACGGCGACGACGCATCACCGCCATTGCCACAATGTGGGGGAGGGAATGCCACAGCACTTCCACCATACCGCTGACGACGATGACGACGACGACAAGGGGGCACCAACCATGGTGAAGATGACGGTGGGAGAGCAGCGGTGTGCCTACCCCCACCAAGGACACAAAATGGTGTGTCCGCGACGACGACGACTGTGGTGACGTGGCAAAGCACCCCACCATCTCCACCACTCCGCCAACGATGATTGCGGTGACGTAGAAAAATAGTGCGCCCCCCCTTCCCTCGTATCCACCCTGACACCCCCACCCTAACGACGAGGGGGCGGGCGAGGCGGCGCAACGGAACACCACCACAGCACCGATGACAAGCAGGATGAGGGGACGCAACAGTGCACCCACCACCACACTGCGGCACATGGTGCGCTCACCACCCGCAAGACGACAAGGAAGGCGAGGGGGCGCAACGGTGCTCCCACCACCAACCACGACGACCAGCAGGGGGCACATCGGCACACGGTGCGCTCACTGCCCACAAGATGAGGGGGCGCAACAGTGTCCCCACCACCAACGAAGACGGCTGGCAGGAGCACAACAGCGCACGGTGCACTCACGACCCGCAAGACAACGAGGAGGACGAGGGAGCGCAACGGCGTTCCTACCACCAACCAGCACGGGGGGCCGCAATGGTGCACGGTACTACCACTACCACCACCATCACCACAGCGGCGGGGGCGGGGAGGGGCGCAGCCGTGCACGGCATGCCCACCACCCACCAGACGACGAGGAGGGCGAGGGGCGTGCAACTCGCGCCCTCTACCAACCAGGACGACGAGTGAGGGCACAATGGCCTGCGCACGTCCACGCACATTCACCACAGCGCCGACACGAGCAGGACGACGACAGTGGCCCAGCAATGCGCCTACCCTCACCATAACAATGAGGACGATAAGGGGACGCAACGGCACACCGTCACCACAATGTCAACAACAAGGGCGAGGGGACGCAACGGGACGGGAAGGACAAGGGGGGGTGGCAGCCTGCCTGCTGCCCTCCTGCCGCCACACGACGACAAGGCAGGTGGGGGCTGCGCAACGGCGTGCCACTACCACACGACGATGACGTGGATGCCGCAGAGGTGGACAACGGCGGCGAGGGTGGCGTAATGCTTCATCCACCACCACCATGTGGCGACGATGGGGCAGGCGAAGGGCGAGGTAGCGCAACAGTACGCCAACCACAACCGCGATGACGTGGTTAACGAGGGGCCGCGACAGCACCGTACACACCACGGCGACAAGGACGAGGACGAGGAGACACAACTGCGCGCCCACTGCGGCGAGGACGAAAGCGAGAGGGATGAAGTGGGCTGTGCAACGTCCTGGATGATGAGGCGAGAGAACAAGGCAGATGGCGGCGCAACCACGTGCCAGCCCGCGATGAGGACTGCGAGGACAAAGACGGAGGTGCAATTGTGTAGTCTTTGTATACCATACACGGATATATGGTTTCTGTGGACTCAGATCTGTGTGGTCAGTACATTCGAGAATTTATTGTGTCAGCCGCTCGAGCGATGGTGCGTCACTGAAGTTAGTTGCCTATTCACATGCTCGGGCGGTTTGGACGGTTCAGACAAGTCGGAAGTTCGGAAGTTCGGAAAGTCCAATCTGGGGACTCTCTGAACTCACGGGCGTTTTGATTACAAGGTCACAAGTCACGTGAAAATTCTCGGACCCAAACAAGGGAGATTTGTCGTACCAGTACCCATGGAACGGTCATCTTTTCGACCACTGCAAGGACGACCCTGCCCGTTTCTCCGTCCTTGCTAGCAGACAAAGCCCACTCCTGCTCAGAAATGCACTGCGATCATGTGTCCGCCTCTTCGACTTCTTACACCTGTCAAAGTATAACTCCGGACATCTCCGGAGTTCGTACAGAGACCAACTCTGGTCGTTTTTCGCCTGTCTTTCATTCTTCCTCTTTCGGACTTACGCGTACCCACTATAGTATAGTCTTACCTCGTGTCGATCGCTTGGTGGCGCTCCTACTCCTTCCGAACACGCGCCGCTGAGCTCTTTGTTATTTCCCGAAGCAGCGCGCCTATTTTCGCCTATCCTGTTCCGGACCTGTCTGGAGTTTAGCGAGCGCGTATCCTCGCCACTATTTAACCCTTCCGACTCCTTCGTCTCACCTCAGTTGTGCTCAGTACTTGCAGCACATTCTGAGGTGAGATCTTGCTTCATTCTTAGTACCCTGTATTTACTTTACCTCAGTTGGGCATTGCTGCCCCTATTTAGGTGAATATTAGTTGTGCTCAGTACTTGCAGCGCATTCTGAGTTGGGCATTGCTGCCCCTATTTAGCACTTTAACACTTGGTGCATATATGCGTACAGACTACAGAGACCAACGTTGCAGAGAGGACAGCAATCACTTGATCTCCGAGCAACCAACCACAACATTGGAGCCTGAAAAGTGGCATCCGCCATTCAGTGCTCACTTTGCGGATGCTGCACTTTCAGGCTTGTCCTCCTTCTGAGGGAGATTGCTATACAAGGAAGGGTGTGCCCTCTTCCAGGATGAGGGGGGGGCTGAGAGAGGTGGGAGTTGTACAAGCATACACCACCTCGACATGGTCGGGTGCACTGAACTAGAGCCAGGCGAAGGGCGAACCAGCCCAAGAAGGAGGTGAAGCCGTGGGAGCCCCACAAGCATACCTGCCCAAACGGAGAAGGCAAGCCAAAATGAGGTCAAAGGACTGGAACAAATTCTGCATGTAAGGAGCCAAGGTGATTCAGAGAGCGCCAGTAATGAAGGAAGGCATCTGAAGTCCAACGCCTGAGAGCCTTGACCACATCTGGAGGAACACCAGAAACCAAAAGCTCCAAGGTACCGCCGATACGAAAAGAGTGACCTGAAAAACAAGGGAGACTATGCACTGACCAGATTTCATTGCAGCATAAAAGGAATTTCCTTTTCGAAAGGGGGCACCAATATGAACCATCACGAAAGGAAAACAGAGGGAAGTCCACTGGAGGATCGTTGAGATGCAGGTGAGACTCCAGGGCAGTAATCAGATCAGAGGAGTCACCTTGTTGGCAGATAATGACATTCTTGCCCTTGGACTTTGCAACCTTGGTATAAGGAAGGTGGCACTTGCAAGAGCTGTTCTCATTGAAAGGGAGAGAAAGATGAGAACAGTGGACCACTTTTGATGAACGAGAGGAGGATTCAAACAACAAGAGAATCTCACCCAGACGGAGTTGAGCCCAGAAAGCAGTACAAGCGGCTGCAAGACAACAACAATCCCAGGGGCAAGCCAAATCAAGATGCTGAGCCAAGAGAAAAAGCATGGCATGAGAAACTGGAGGGCAAGGAGGGTGACAAGAAGTAGATGGAGCCAGATTCACAATGCCAAGCAGGACATAATGAAGGCAAATACCTGCCAACCAAGGCACACTATTGATGATGTGCCAAGCACAAATTGCTATGAGATAACCTTGGACCATACTGGGATTGAGGCAGCCAGCCTGAGCAGCAGCAAATGCACATAGAAGATCTTCAGAAGCAGGAAGGCGAAAGGCGTCAGGAATGTTCTCTGCCTCACAGAAGCTAAAAAACCTGTTGAGGCCGCCAGCATATTTTGTCAAAGTCAAATGAGCCCAAGCGTGAGCAAGAGCAAAATCGACTTGAGAAGAAGCAATTGGCGATAGAGTGAAGTGCAGTGGCGTAGTTGGACCCATAGTGGCCATGGACAAGTGGGGCATTAGACAATGCACGAGCAAACAGGAAAAAACACTAAATAGCATTTGGACATGCTAACTAGGAAAGGAATGCTAAACTAAAGACACCCACTTTCGTAAGTAGGGTGGGAGAGGAGGAGGATTGGGGTAATGAGGCGATGAAGGAAAATGGCCCCAAGAGATACCATCTGACAAATTATTGGCAGATGCAATCCAGGAAACCGAAAGCCAAATATCATGGTCATGAAAGTTTGAGACAATGTTGTGAAGGATGGCATTTTGAGCAGAGCTGTGTGAGTGACCTGCTGAAAGAGCACCCACAACACCCTGATTGTCAGAAAGAAAATGAAGATGACAGGAGCGAAAACCATTATGAATGAAAGTACGAAGACCAAGATCAACAGCAACCATCTTGGCCCAACCAATATCCCAACCCTCTGAATGCCACCCGTCAAGAAGCTGCCAGGCCAACCAGCGACCCTCGACCAAAAGAGCGATACCAAAGGAAGTGGACACATCCACGAAGATACGAAGGGGAAGGGGTGTAGGCGGGGATGAAACCTTGCAATCGCACGCAGGACCACTGAGGTGAATGCACCACCAAGAGATATCAAGCAAAACTTAAGATGGAAGGGAATGGCGAATGAAGGGGTTGGAAGAGTTTTTGAAAGATGCTGCAAGTTTGTAGAGGGAAGGCAAGTGAGAATGACCATCTGAAAGAACAAGAGTACAATGCTGGAGTGAACCTAGAACACCTTGGCACTCGCAAAGTGTGACAGAGGCACCAGGAGCCCAACTCTGAATACAAGCCAGATATTTTTCCTGTTTTTTGAGAGGGATGGAAACCTATTTATTGACAAGGTCCCAGGTGAAACCGAGGTAAGGAAAGGAAGAGCTGAAAGGAATGCATTTTGAAGGGGACCAAGGCCATCCCATATCAGAGGCAACTGAGTACAACAATGATTCATCATAAGAAAACTGGGACAAGGGCTAAAAGAGTGAGAAAAAGAAATGAAGGGAAACAATGCTTACAAGAGGATAACGAAAAAAGACAAAATTGTCCACCCAATGGATCACGTCATCCACACCTTTATGGTGATAGATGGCAACAATACCATTAGCTGGGCATTCAAAAAGAAAAGAGGATGAAGCACCACCAAAGGAAGCACAGTGATCAATAAAAATTTGATGCGAGCCATCAAAGTCTGCTGAAATGCAAACAAAATGCTGGTCTTCTGGAGCAAGAGGAGAGCGGCAATGAGTGGCCTCCACATCAAAAACAGCTGCTTGAGAGCCTGGAGGAGCCTTGGCAACAAGTAGCCAGCAGTCACTAAATGTAGCCCAGTCTACTGAGAGGTGGGAGGTGTCAATAAGTGAATTAATGGAAGGGATGAGGGAATCGCCCCAAGGGAAGGAGTGATCCTGAATAAGACGAAATTTAGAACTAGAGCCAGGTTTAGGAATGACCTCAAGAGGGCTACAACAAAAAGGACTAATAAGTAATTCAAGTTCGAAAGGTGAGAAAGGACCTGAGTAATGTTCTGCAGCAAGCTCAGATTTAATATAGTCCAGAATGAAGTCCACATGATCATAAGCAGAGTGATGATTACGAGGTAAAAATGACGAAGAAAGAACAAAGGAGTTTGGAATCCCAAGGCACCAGCCAAAGCAGAAAGCTAAAGGAATGTCAAGAAAATGGTCTAAAACACCGGCTTCTAAGAGTAATCGTTCCCAAGCCTGCCAGCAATAAGGAGTGACTATACGGAATGGAAATCTGGGGGGAGTACTAGGTGCTACAGAGCTGAGCAGAGTGCTCGGCATCACAGCAGGAACAGGCATGGAGACGTTGGCAGCTTGAATTGGAACAGCCACAACCATTGAAGGTGAAGCACATTTGCTCGCCCTTTGCTGTTTGCCAGAAGCCATTGGTAAGAGAGAGGAACGCAGTTTTTTCAAGGTTGCAAACTTTCCAGCCAAAACTGGCAGAGTTACCACAGAAGATACAACAAAAATGACTGCCGGCTGAGGAGCTGGCAGATAAGGACAAGGCAGAAGGGGAGGTGCGAGACAAGTTTGAATTGGAAGCCCCCCGAGTACAAGGAGCGACACACGGAGCCTGGAGTGGAGCAGCCTGGGGCTGGAGCAGAGAAGCAATAGCTGCTACCCGTGCCAAAGAGAGAACTTGATCCCAGACATCTTTTTGCCAGACCAAAGGATCAAAGAAGAGATCTGGGTTAGTGTACGCTTTACAAAGACAAATATCATAATGAACCAATAAATGAAAGTTCACTACAAAATCTTCCCGCTTGGAGATCCCCAAAAAATGCTTCTGCCAAATGCAGGCAATCTCAACCTTATGATGAGAGGCAAGATGCTTTTCAATGGCATCAATGAGACAGGGCCAAGCGACAAACCAGTCACCCTCCAAAATAGTGTATTCATCATGTTCATCCCATGGCGCCCAACAGGAATGATCCTCACGTGTGGAGCAAGAAGCAAGAGCTGAAAGGAGAATGTGGATTTTCCAACCACCAGCAAGAATATCGACTATTTTGGATGGGCATGTATGTAAATTTGTGGCCAGTGAGTTGAACATCTGGATGAGGAAGCTGACGAATCATGATTGAGGCTGAAGCTGAAGCTAAAGGACCAGCCAGCAAGTGAGCCTGGATAGAGGCCGATGGTTGGAATTGCAAAGGAAGCGGAAGAGATGAAAGGGCGGGAGGAGGCAGAGCAGGTGCCAAAGCTAAAACAAGCTCCTAAGGCTAGGCTAAAACTATGCTCAAGGAAGAACATACATGGAGTGAGCAAAGGTTGGGCTAGAGCTGGAGCTGCGGAAGACAAGGCAACTAGCAACAAGGAAAAGCACAAAGAAAAATCTATGCCTGGGAAGGCATCGGCAAGGAGAACATGAAGAGCAGACACCTGAGAGCTATCTGACAAGTCTACAAATTTTGCTGCTTTATGCAGCTCTATCTGCCAGGAGCTCCAAAGTTGACACAAACTGAGAAACAGGAGGGGGTACGATAGGGGAAACAACAGTCAGGACCAATAAAAGATTGCCCAGAAGACCAGGGCCAGTAAGAGTGGAAGAAGGAACAGGAGGAATCTGTTGTGAGGCTAAAGACAGAGCGGCAGAGTGAGGGCCTAAAGGCAGGGAAGACTGCCAAAAATTCATGCGACTTGAGATATCGCAACCTTTACCTTTCTTCAAGCGCTTTGCAGAAGGGGTGTCTCCCGAGGAAGAGCCATCTGAACAAGAACAGGTAAGGCAACAGAGAGAGTGGATCAGAGAAGCAGGGGCAGAAGCAGGAGTTCTGCAACGATCCGCAGTAGGAGGACATACCGAGAGTTTGGGGACAATGGGAGGCAAAGTCCTGGCACTATCAACAGGAAGCTCACCCTCAGTATCCTCTGCAAGGGGAGGAAGAGCAAGACATGGACCGGCAAATTCGGCCAGACTGGCCAAACAATCTGAAGAAATGGCCACATCCACTGCAGTGGACAAGAGCACAGAAGTGACAGCCCCAGAGGTAGCCTCTAAAGAGGGACCTGGGATCGCAGCAGACAGAGGTAGGGGGAGATTGTCGGGATAATGTGCTCTCCTGCAACACAGAGACATCAACATGAAGAAA
Organism: Tubosaeta brunneosetosa; assembly: GCA_038094275.1. Classification (NCBI taxonomy): domain Eukaryota; kingdom Fungi; phylum Basidiomycota; class Agaricomycetes; order Boletales; family Boletaceae; genus Tubosaeta; species Tubosaeta brunneosetosa. The sequence continues at coordinate 9,899 of JBBPTV010000354.1, read as the reverse complement.
GCTTGGCGCGTATATGCGTACAGACTACAGAGACCGACATCGCGGAGAGGACAGCAATCGCTCGATCTCTGAGTGACCAACCGTGATGTCGGAGCCTGAAAAGCAGCATCCGCTGTTCGGTGCTCACTTTGCAGATGCTGCGCTTGAGGCCTGGGAGTGGTGGGTGGGTGTGATGAAGAGTGGCGAGGACTGAGCCAGGCAAGACGAGCATGGCGTGGCGCGAGACAACAAGGCGCCAGAGAATGCCACTTCACCTGCGCTTGTCCGAAGACTTGGTTCTACGGCTGTGCTCGTTCCTCGTGCGCCATAGACTCTCACTCTGTGGCATGTGCGCAATGAGGACAACGGAGTGTAACACTGCAGACAATACGCCGGGGAGCAACTACCTACCACCACTTAACGATAAGGCAGCCAAGGGCCGCGTGATGGCACACCATCACCAGATGACAACAATGGGGAGGGTTACTAGGAGGCAGCGTGAAGAGGCTGAAAACCGAGGGCAGCACATGGCTCAACTACCACTACCACCATGTGACGACAGAGCAGGCAAGGGCTGTGCGATGGCGCACCACGCAATGACAACGCAGAGAGGGTCCAGAAGAGGGCCCAACAGTGCACCATGACAAAGATGCCGACGTGTATGGCAGTATGTAGTTTTACGCATGGGCAAGTTTTCACAGGAGCGATGCCAGGTTTTCCCATGCCCATGCTCAGTGGGAAGGGCCGACCAAAGAGCCGTGCCGAGTATCAATCTGTGGCAGAAATTATTACAAGGGGACTCTCACCGCCGCTGTCATCGCCCAGTCCGATACGACTAGAAACATCGGCGGGCGATCCTGGAATCTGAGACAGTGTCCTATTGATAAGGCATCGAGCGGATCAGTGAAGCGTTTCACCTTTACATCGGCGTCCGTGTGAGCGTGATCATCAGCCAATCAGAATGTCTCGGATCTACTTTGATTGGGTTTTCCCCACACGACGACTGGTGACGACGTCCTCAATCCACAGCCTTGGCTCACTCACAAGACCAGTGCACTCCCATCGTTCTGATCAGCGGCACTTGAAAACGGATGCGCTGCCCCTCTTATAACCCGCCCTCAAGCTCCCCTCTCTTCCCACACCCCCATCCACCTTCAAGATGGCTTCTGAAGACATCTACACGACCTCAAACGGCGTCCCCGTATCAGAGCCGTACGCAGCACAGCGCGTCGGCACTCTCGGACCCCTCCTCATCCAGGGTTCGTACTGTTTTGCCTTACCCGAAGATTTCATTCTGAGTGAATTCCCAGACTTCCATCACATTGATCTCCTCGCACACTTTGACCGCGAGCGTATCCCAGAACGTGTCGTAAGCTCGCTTGACCCTGTCTTCTTTGCTCCCTTCTCACCTTGTCTATTCCAGGTCCACGCCAAAGGTGCTGGAGCACACGGCTACTTCGAACTGACCCACAGCCTCAGCGACATTACCTCTTCCAAGTTCTTCACAGAGACCAACAAGAGGCACAGTGCCTCCGTCCGATTCTCCACCGTTGGAGGTGAACTTGGATCTGCGGATACTGCGCGGGATCCTCGCGGCTTCGCCATCAAGATCAGAACTGAAGAGGGCAATCTCGACTTGGTGTACAACAACACTCCCGTCTTCTTCATCAGAGATCCTGCCAAATTCCCCCACTTCATTCACACCCAGAAGCGTAACCCTCAAACGCATTTAAAAGATGCAGATATTTTCTGGGTATGAATCCGCTGTCTGTTTACTTCGCTTCGTGAGTTTAAACTGCATACACCATAGGACTACATTACGCAAAACCCTGAGTCTGCCCATCAGGTCACCATCTTGTTCACAGATCGCGGTACTCCTGATGGATACCACAACCAGCATGGCTACTCTGGACATACCTACAAGCTTGTCAAGGATGACAGCAGCTGGGTTTACGTCAAGATCCACCTCAAAAAAGACGGTGGTTTCAAGGTTCGCGTTATTCTCTCGCTGATTGTGAATACTCTTTCTCATCCTCCCAGACCCTTGACGGCGCTACGGCGGGCAGGCTCAGTGGGGAAGACCCAGACTACGGCATCCGATCGCTCTTCGAGACGATCGAAAGAGGCGAATACCCATCTTGGACAGTTAATATCGTATGTGATCATACCTAATACGGGGTTCTCATCGGTCAGCTCGTGTTGTAGCAAACGATGACACCGCAGCAAGCAGAACAGTTCAGGTACAATGTTTTGGATCTCACGAAAGTCTGGCCTCACGAGCAATACCCATTGCGCGAAATCGGCAAGCTCGTGTTGGACAAGAATGTCGACAACTACTTTGCTGAGGTTGAGCAGGTTGGTTTGCGTTTATATTTTGGACGAGGGCTTGGTTTAACTAGATATTATTTCAGATCGCGTTCTCTCCCTCTCATACTATTCCATACCTTGAGCCTTCCGCAGACCCAGTCCTGCAATCTCGACTTTTCTCCTATCCGGACACCCACCGTCACCGTCTTGGGGCGAACTACAATCAGCTCCCTGTTAACAAGCCCAAGAACCCGGCCGTCAACTTCCAGCGCGATGGCCCTATGGCCATCGACAACCAGGGCTCTCGCCCCAACTATCAGAGCAGCCTCAAACCGTTAACATACCTCAGGAACAAGGGTGCAATTTACGGGTCTCCCCGCGACCTTCAGCGCGAGGCTGATCACGAGAGATGGGTCGGCAGCGCGTACTGGGACTTGAGCGAAGTTACCGAACGTTAGTCATCCGCATCCTGACCAGAAATTATCTTTGACTGGGCTCGACTCCTACAGTGGACTTCGAGCAACCCCGTGACCTGATCGTGAGCGTCTTGACGGAAACCGAACGTGCACACCTTGTCAACAACTTGGTTGAGCATGTCCGGGGAGTGAGGAGCGAAGCGATCAAGGGGAGAGTCAGTGAGTGTTCCCTTTTCGTTCGTTCCTGACATATACTTCAACCTCTCCGATAGTCTCATTTTTGGCTTCTATCCACCAAGAGTTGTCGGACCGAGTCGCAGACGGCCTTGGATTCCCCAAAGGTGAACCGCTCAAGGGCATCAAGCCTGCTGATGCCGCCGTCCGCTTCCGTGTTCGTCAGAATTGCAAGTAGCTAGCTGTTTCCGTACTGTGGGATCGAACATGTACCATAAGCACCGTGCAATCGGTGAGAAAGCTAGAGGTTGTGTGTATGCCACGTACTCGTTGTAAACACCGATGCGTCTGATCAAACATGTGTACGAAAGCAACACTACAGATACAATGAAGAACAAAATATGACCGAGTTGGGCCTTTCAAGCATTTCAGATGCCTTTTGGAACTTTTCTTGTAGCTCCGCGTTCCCGATCACTTTTGCAGCCTGTGTCATCTGTCGTAAAAGCTCGCCCAGCCGTCTAAAGACGCGGATGAGATTACCCTCAAACTGGTCCGTCAGCTGTAACACCGCAAGGTTGAGAATCCGAGAACAGCGGTGCGATACGATCACCGACCTTGCAAATGTCTGAAAAGGATGCCCCACGACACCACTGTAGGACTGCCTCCATCAGTTCTACCTTGAATGACTGCACGTATTCATCCTCGACCAGAGGTAGCTTGGATTCTTGAGATACCTTGGCGATACGCCGAGCGAGCTCCTGCATCACGCGCAGAGGTGCCGCGAGTTCTTCGGCGAGTTTTATGTGTTGCTCGCTCTGATACCCACGTCAGCCGACCCGCTTTGACCCACCAGACGGGACCCACCTTTTCTGTGAACACGAAACAGCTCAGCAAGCTGGCACATTGCTCCGGGAGTAGTGCGTTGAAGGCGCCGTTGAAAATGAGCTCGGTGAGCAACAACTCGTCCCCCGTGCTAATTTCGCATGCGACACGCCCCTTCATCTCCGAAATGTCGTTCGCGTTGGTGAAACCTAGCCGCCGCAGCACGCGCTTTCGCGACTTGAGTTCCTCCAGCTGTAACACATCGTGGGTGGCCGAGATCCGTTTACGAAGTGCCCGAACGTTGGTCTGTGCCGTCTGTTTCTGTGCATATAGCGTGTACAGCTGTGGAAGACGGGGATCTCTGTCGAGAGGATTTGAAAACATTTTTTTCTCCATGATCTCGATTTTCTGAGGGACAACCAGACTCAGCTGTAGACAAGAGTGGGCGGGTAACACCCACATTGACGAGGTTGAGGAACTTTTCGTCCTTGATCCCCATGTTTTCAATTGGATCAAGTGGCGCGATCCCGTCGGGGAACCTACGCTGCACTTCTAACACACTCTTCCATACGGTTTCTCGGGCTTGGTCTTGTCGCAAATCTTTTGGCAGGAATATTCGAATATGACTAATTGCTTCAATTGTCGACAGCAGAACTGGAACTACGAGAGGGTCGCCTTTGATGTTGGGCGGACAGGGCAGAACACCACCCGGCGTTGGTGTCACGATATTTCTGTCCTTGGGGAGGGCAGCCCCTGATCGACAGTTCAACAGAACGTCAATGATATATTGCTCGTGTGGGGGGACATCGTCGGTCTGGAATTCCGACTTTGTCTAGCAATCCGCGAGTGTGAACAATGACCAAGAGGCAACGGAGGATGTGGATGACTGACCTTGGACTTGATGCGCTTTTGGAAATTAATCACAACGCCCCAGCCAAAATCGGCGTCCTTGTGCTTGACTCGGACTAGGCGACCAGCCTGGAGGAATGGTAGGCTGTACGTCGGGTGCGTAATGACCGTCCGAAAATCATCCGCCATTTGATCAAGTTGTTGGCGACAGTCGTAATAGGCAGCAACGAGAGGCTCATCAGGTATTTGTATCGAGTCTCGCCGTGTTTCTTCCATCCTCAAGTCTGTGTGGTTGATATGAGCAAACGACGAATACGCAACACTGCAAAACAAACCATTTTCTAGCACTGGAATCCCAGCATTGCTTTGGAACTGGAAGAAACACCGTTCGAGCATGTACTCGGGACTGATCCCTTCCACTTTGAGAAGATTCAAGATCATGTTATACCCCAGATGAAAAGCGGAATCGAGTCGATCAGCCTCTCCCTTGATCATCGTCTTTGCAGAAGCAGGTTCCAGCTTCTCGTCACACATCATGATGACGACGCCTCGATCATCCAAGCCGCGACGTCCTGCACGACCCGACATCTGAATGTATTCACCAGAGGAGAGGTCCCGAAATTCACGCCCGTCGAATTTGCGAGCCGCTGTAAACACGACAGTCTTTGCAGGCATATTGAGACCAATGGAGAAGGTTTCTGTAGCGAAGAGTACTTTGATAAGGCCTTCTTGGAACAGTATTTCGATGACCTCCTTTAGGATAGGCAGAAGACCGCCATGATGAATGCCAATCCCGCGCTTCAGAAGGGGAAGGAGGTTTGATATCTGAGGTAGATTGCGATCGTCCGGAGAAAGATTCTCGACAGCGTTTTGGAAGATACTTGTCACAAGCTCCTGTTCATCATTCGAGTTGAAATCAAATTTTGACATGGTTAATGCCAAAGCCTCGCATTCACGTTTGCTAAACGCAAAGACAATAACCGGGTTATAATTTTTGAGCATGATCATTTTGATGATCTTGGAGATGTCAGAAGATCCTATGAAACGCCGAATAAGCCACTGGCAGTAGCGAAGCACGATGCGTGTACCTTTCTTTTCACCGCCCTTCCTGGTCTTTCCTTTGCGTCCTTTGCCGCTTTGGGGATCTGCCGGATCCTCTCCCATCCTTTCCTGAAGGGTCCCCATCGCCTTGCTAAAGTTATCCTCCTTGAACTCGCCCTTCTCGTTGACTACGAGATAAATACCCTCGCCACCAGCAGGGAAGAGATAGTGTTGTAGCGGCGTTGGTCGGAAGTCGGTATACACAACATGACATGGCTGTTCGTGTGACTTGCATATCCACTCCGCGAATTGCATTGCGTTTGGAATGGTGGCCGAGAGGAACACATATCGGACGGTATGAGGGAGCAGTATGATAGTCTCTTCCCACACCACGCCACGTTCCTTGTCCCGCATATAGTGGATTTCATCGAATATGACCCATGCGACCTCTCGCATGATTTCTGAACCACGATACAGCATAGAACGCAGAATCTGGCAAACCGATAAAGCCACGCTCCAAAACATGGTAGGACACATACTTCTGTCGTCATGACCAAGCAGGTCGCGGAAGGATTGATAGTGACATCGCCCGTCATGAGACCTACGTCGCCAAACTCGGCAAGCATCTCGCGATACTTTTGATTACTGAGAGCCTACATGAAGCCAAACGCGTCGATTCAGCCTGCAATCACACGGATTCGAACTCGCTCACTTTTATTGGACTAGTGTAAATTACACGTTGTCGGTTCTGAAGACATTGGGCTATGGCATACTCTGCCACCACTGTCTTACCGGCGCTAGTATGCGCCGAGACCAAGACACTCTCATTCCGTTGGATCGCATACACAGAAACCTGCTGGAACGGATCGAGCGTGAATTTATATTCCCGCACAGGTTTTGAGGGAGGGATATGCTTTGCGATAGGGACATAATCGTATGCGGGAGGGATGGCGACTTGATGCCGGACCTGAGCAGAATAAGGACAAGCAGAAACGTGCGGTGGCTTCACGCACCTGATGCCGAAGTTCGAGTCGCGAACCTTCTTCGACGGGACCAGTCAATCCACCACTCGCGGCCATCTCGCGCCGTGCCTCCGTCTGGAACTCATCTACTACGACGGGAGGGGGGCTCGCAGCGCGAGACCGCTTCACGGGCCTCTCGATAGTTTCATGCGGCGTTGGTGGTAGCCTAATACCAGGACTTGATTTTCGTTTTTGACTCGAGGTGGATGGAGAAGCAGAGGGACCCTTGTCTGCGACGGTTTCATTGTCGCCGTCGTCTTCTGGCGGGACGTTGTCGAGGAAAGAGAACAAGTCCGGCGGCATCGAGAGCGGTGAGGTGGAAAGCCATCGGCAGTTGTACGAAGGCAATTACGTAAATGGACAAAGCTTCCCAGGGTGCTCAAAATCGAAGCTTAGATTCGTGACAGAGTGGAACTCAAATGATCTTGTCTTGTCTCACTCTTCTTGTCCAGGTCAGCAACGAAACAAGTATATATTCACCATGAAAAAATTGTGGGCCCCCCGATGGCGTTGTCTCTCGCTCTCTCAGCTCTCCTCGTACTATGGGGTATAGTGACGGTCTATATTTTGCGCAATCGCAAGGCCCGAGCACGGTATCCACTACCCCCGGGACCAAGACCTCTTCCTTTGATCGGAAATTTACTGGATATTCCCTTGAAGGACGAGGCAGCGACTTACAACAAGTGGGCCAATAAATATGGTTCGTTCTCCATCAATCGACGTGTTCTCTTTGATACTAGAGCCCACTTCAAGGCGATCTTGTGTATGCCAGTGTCATAGGACACCGTCTGCTGTTTGTCAACTCCTCGCAGATCGCGAATGATCTCTTTGAGAAGCGTTTTGTCAATTACTCGGATAGGAATAAACTACCAATGATCAACGATTTGTGAGTTTCTTTCTGAAAAACGACAGATACAGTTAATTTTTTTTAGGATGGGTTGGGACTGGAGCTTCGGCCACATGCCATACGGTGCGTATTTCATGCTCCCCCGCTCACGTTGATCAATAACATTCGTCTGATTGTAGGTGAACGCTGGAAAAAACATCGCAGGATGTTTGAGCGCCAATTTCGTCCAGCTGTGTCTCCGACCTACTGGCCCCTCCAACGGAAGGAAGCCCACGCACTTCTCAGAAACTTACTGGACGCTCCGGAAGACCTCATTGAACATCTTAGGCAGTGAGTAAACGTCATTCAGTTTCCACGTTACGCACTATAAAATGCCCAGTAACTCAGCGTCGGTGATCATGAATGTGATATACGGAATTGAGATTTCACCAAAGGCAGACCGCTATATCGATATTGCCGAGAAGGCTTTGGATGGCATGGCAAAGGCGGCCGCTCCAGGAGCATTTCTTGTCGACGTCTTTCCTTGGTGTGAGTGTTCCTCTCAGGGAAAGTGCCCGTCAATTAACTGACGTAACAAGTGAAATACGTTCCAGCTTGGGTACCTGGGGCGGGATTCCAGAAGAAGGCAGCAAACTGGAAAAAGTACGTGCTGGAAATGAGAGATGCTCCCTTCACGGCTGTGGAGAACGCATTGGTTGGTCATCTCGACAACCTGGCGCTGGATAACGCTGATCCACTAGAAGGCATCAGGAACTGCTTCTCCGTGCTTCGTTAGCCATCTCATGGACGATTTAACCCATGCCGAGGACCCGGAGGAAGAAGTTCGGATCATCAAAGGGTGCGCTGGCCTTGCGTACGCCGGTAAGCCCGAACACCGATATTATAATTTCAACCTGCTTATTAGCATCCTCAGCTGGCGCTGAAAGCGTAAGCAAATTCTCTAAACCATAAATTTGTAGGCTGACCTCTACAGACCGTTTCCTCGTTATCCTCATTTTTTTTGGCAATGGTAATGCACCCCGCTGTCCAAGCCAAGGCACAAGCGGAACTGGACTCTGTCATTGGGCCCGGACGCCTCCCTGACTACAACGATAGACCGTCCATGCCATACATCGACGCCATCGTCAAAGAGGTACTTCGATGGAATCCCGTCGCTCCCCTTGGTGATTATACGCCGTTGATGGTGACGATCAACGGGATTTATTGATTCTTCTTCAGGTCTTCCTCATATGGTCACCAGGGATGACACATACAATGGATATTTTATTCCTGCAGGCACGACAATAATCGGCAACACTTGGTTAGTTCCGCTTGAGTATGCTTGTGGGACGGTGATGAGAGCAATCTGATACAGGACTATCCTCCACGACGAGCGCAATTATTCCCAGCCCACCGATTTCGTACCTGAGAGATTCCTGAATCCCGATGGAACCGAAAACGAGGAAGTTCTCGATCCTGCCACGGCGGCGTTCGGCTACGGACGGCGGTAGGTCCCAATATGGCTTTCTTCTTGTATGTCTGCTAATGGCGGTCGTTTGCAGTATGTGCCCTGGTCGTTTTATGGCAGACGCTACCTTGTGGATCTCCATCGCGTGTGTGCTCACTGTGTTCAACATCTACCCAGGAAAAGACGAGAACGGGAGCCCTGCAGAGGTCAAGGCAGACTTCGAATCCGGAATGATCTGGTGGGTGCAGTTCTCCCGTGCCGCAAAAAAATAATGCTCAAAAAATTGAAACTAGTCACCCGAAGCCCTTTTCTTGCACCATCTCTCCTCGTTCAGAAGCGGCGAGGGCAATTATCAAGGAGACAGCCATTCTTTCGTAACTATCCTCCATTCTGTTTACTCCGTATCCAGCGAGTGCCGTACTTCGAAGAAACCTTATTTGTATAGCCTACTGATTTCCGCGTACGGTTATCTTTTTGATGAGACCAGCACCCAATCGTTCAATTTCGTTTAGTACGGATTGTCGGTTGAGTACCACAGTGCCTCTTTTGTCCTTTTGTTTCGACTTTCCCTCCTACAGAATGATGAATTATGCCCATATTCGTGTCCATACGATCTTACCTCGGTGGTTGGGATACTTGAGAATCCTCCGAGAGCTCTGAATGGACGGATTCCCGACAGACTAATGAGCCAAATCGCACCAATGCGATGCCCACCATAGACATCGAAGAAAAACTTCAGGGTGTCTGAGTATATTGACTAGTCGGAGAAATTAGGTCAGACAGGGAAAGTAGTAGTAACGCACCCGCAAGTCGTCGAAGAACGCGCGGGCTGGATCGAATCCCGGGCGTGAGACGTCGTCATCTGCAGCATGACACCTTCTTGACCATACCGATCCGTCTACGTCGATGTTTTGGTGGTACCTAGGCAATACGGCGGGATCGAGCTCAATAATAAGATCGTAGTCATCTGTTGGATGAGAGAAAAGCCGCTAAAA
>JBBPTV010000353.1:0-25738 GCA_038094275.1 Tubosaeta brunneosetosa | reverse complement strand
TCGAGGGCGGACACGATGTGCGTGATCCCGAGGCGCTCCAGCGTCCCCGCCGTCCGGGCTGTGTATAGATCCGAGAGGTACAGACGAGGCGTGATGCTCGAGGCGACACGGCCGTGTGCATCGTCTGCATTGTCTCTGGGACGTTTCGTCGTCTTGCGGATGAGGGCGTATTGCCAGCTGGACGCCGGGAAGGAGATCATGGTTGGTTGGACCCTGGTTTCATGGTGGATATATACACTGCGGTTGCATCCGCCTTGGGCCTAGAAGGCTGAATCACACAGCCACATATTTAGCATAAATAGTCATCAACAACTGCTATGTCATCCAAATCCGCCGAACGAGTTTGAACGCGTACCATCATGTCGAAGCATCATCCGGGTGAGTTCTCTTCCATCTCTTACCCTATGTGCTATCTGATGGACTGATCTAGACCTGATCATGTGCAGGCGTCAGCCTGGCATCGGTGAGTACCGCGTGTCGTTTGATGATCAAGACTGACGCGCTCTTCCTTAGCTATCGGACGTTTGTGTGAAAAGTGCGACGGTAAATGGTGAGCCTCACTTTACATGCCTTGGTCGATCTCACAACGCCGGATAGTCCCGTCTGCGATTCTTATGTTCGCCCTGAGACCCTTGTGCGTATATGTGATGAATGCAACTTTGGAACCTATGGTGGTAGATGCATCATTTGCGGTTCTCCAGGTGCTGTTCATTCATTATACTCCTCATACAAATGATGAACCTGTTCTGTCCAGGTATTTCGGATGCTTACTACTGTGCGGAATGCACGCGACTAGAGAAGGACCGTGATGGGTGTCCAAAGATTGTGAACCTCGGTGCCAGTAGGACGGATCTATTTTACGAGAGAAGAAGGCTTGGTTGGTCCTTTCCTTGAAGTCTGGATAGTCGTCAGTGGCTGACCTATGGAACAGGGTTTAAAAAGAGCTGAATTTGTCTGCCCGTTATCAGACGCGACGGTTTGCCAAGCCATCATTACCAACCGTTTCAGCCAAGAAAATTTGACCCGTCCGAATCAATATTTTACGCAGCGACTACTGTACGCAGGTGGTCTGGTTGGACGTTTATTTCGTCGTGCGGTGGGTTCTATGTGGCGTATACAAATCAGTGGAACAGGCATGGCTGTATCGTCGTTCAGTTTGAGTCATCTACAAGTAACTTTAAGGCATATCGCTTGATGCATCGATATCGTCCTCATACATGCACCTAATCAGTGCCGTGCTGCCACAGCCCTGTTTCCAACAGTTGCCCAAAACAGATACTCGTGCACGACTGAAGTACGGTAACTGTTCATGTAGACCACCAGCAAGGAAGCGTCTTGATCCGATCAAACATTGGATATCTAATTGTCATAACCTCTGCAATTGATCGGTACAGTACTCGTAATCTACGTCAAATGGGATATAACTGCAAGAAAGGTCGAGCAAGCAAGCTTGACACAGTGGTATATAATCGTGAATTACAAATAGACAGGGAAGGAAATGATTGGTGCAGGATTCTCCAGGTTCGTGAATTGTCTGTTGTGGGTGTGAGTAACATTCTCAACAAGTATGATCGACATTACCGGAACTGCGGCATATCAACCTAGTAAGAACTGAGCACGGTTTTCGGCGCAAACAACTGGTGGATCTTACCGGAGCTTTGAAGACTACAAACATGTGTGTTTCATCGTGCGTATCAACGGCTTCACAATCAGCACAGAGATCCTTGGCGCAATATGCGCATCGGAACCAGGCGCCATGAATGCGCTCCAAACACCGATCACAGAGTGCTGTAGAGTGGATGAGAAGGGAAAGGTATTCTGTAGGTGATAGTGAGGAGAATGGTCTTTAAAGGTGACTTTCTCGTATACCTTTCGGATCTGCGTGGGTGGCGAGGCCACCCACAGGCCCAGCGGGAACTTTGTATCTAAGGGAAATAACTCAGGTTTACGACCGACAAGAATATAAGCTCAACACACAGTTTGGGCAAGAATCCTGTAGAGGACTGAAGCGAACGACGAACCGGCCGTGGAAGTTTGAAGAAGGCATGCATAGGATCGTGAAGTATATACGACCGCTCCTCGCAAGACGCACACTGGATCATTCGGTCAGCAACTGCTGAGTACCGCGCAACATAACACACAGACCAAGCTGAATGGACTGGGCAACGATGGGCACGTTGCACACTGGAATCTTGTTCCAAAAATGGTCTGTCAGAAGTAAGCCTTCTAGATGATGTTTCGGTAGCATGATTGTCCACGAACCTCATGACACCCATCGCAAATGATGCAATGGTTTCCTGGTGGGTCGTCTTGCGCGACAAACTGCAATCGAGAGCCCACCACAGTTTGTGCGTAGGAAGAATAGACGGAGGGAGGTTTCGAGTGGGGGGCTGTGAGCACGTGCGCAGCGTCTCGGCCTGTCCAAAGATGCATGGCACGGCGCGAAGCGGTCTGAACCTCCTGGGTTTCGAGTGGGTAGGGAATCTATTGAGTGTTAGATGAAGGAAAGCTCTGCAGGGATAAAGAGGCGGCAAACCTTTATCATGATGTGCGAGGACAGATGCCCTCCATCAGATGAATCGAGGTTCCCTGGAAGCCCCGCAGATTCGCAATTCGAGCAGATGTCAACGGAGTCACAGATTGCACAATGAAAGCGGGCGCCTAGAATATCCTGAAGGCAGCTGTGGGGTTAAAAAATTAATGAATGCAAATATTATACAAGACAGACACGTACTGCGCGCACTTGACGCCTGGGTGCTTCATGGCTGCGGAATGATATTTATTTCATATAAAAACGAAAGGACACTGAATGCGTACATTGTTCTTCATGTGTATATCGCATCGGGGCTGGATTTGGCGGGTATTCAGATCCACTTCTCGACCTTGGAGGGTTTTCCATCACGAGCAAGAAAGCATGGGCAGGATGAATGTCATGAACTTGACTGAAACACAAACGCAGATTGGTGAGCAGTCAGTCTGGACTATATGGTAGACTAAATGACCTATAGCAGGCGCGACAAAGATTGAACTTCTTGCAAGAAGCACATTTGTAGCGCTTCCCAAGAATTGTGGTATTGCACGTTGAACATTTACATGTTAGCATGTCTTCTTGCTCTAAAATGAGTTCCCACAGTCAGCCAAGCGTTTAAGATCGGAGGCGTTATCTCGCACCGACGTCATCCCAACCTTGATGTCCCCAGACTTTCTCGAAATAGGCGTGGCGAATCTGTCCCTTGTGTCGAGGAGCAGAACGTATCCACAATGACATTGCATCCTCAGTAGATCCTGGGCCGATACTGCCCACTCGTTCAGTGCTAGTGCAAAGTGCGTGATAAATGCCTGCAGCTTCTATGCACCCGGAGCAAAGCTCGTAACCTGGATTCTCTGACCCACGTAGAGGGGCTGCGTTATATAACGTCGGGCTCGAGGATGGGGGACAAGGTAGAAGTTGGGTGCTGGGGTGTTCATGACGGTTAGGAGGAGAGCTGCTCCACAGTGTGGATGAAGGAGAAAGGGAGGAAGAGAGCGGGGAGGTTTGATGTCCAGAGGATGGGTAAGAATGCATGATATCCGGAGCTTTCCCTTTGCCAGCCTCTAGAAGAGGTTCGTCGCCTACGGCCCAGTTGCTTGTTGGTTCCTTCTCCCCGCACATAGCGCACACGTATCGAATGGCATCCAACAATACCCCGCACTCGGAGCATGACGTGAGCGTGCCAGGTGGAGGTACGGCTGGCGGAAGGAACTGTAGGACTTCCGAGAGGATTTCGGGCGTGGAAGCGGAGCTAGAGCTAGACGTAGCATAGTCCCTCGCAAGGTCCTCGTCAGGAACTTTCTGCTGTGAAGCGAGCCAACTGAGCTGCATGCTATTCGGCCGCATATGCTCGGCCGACGAAGTCGCGGAAGGCGCGTTCCCGTCTTTGATACTGAACCCGTCCTCGTATCCAGAATCGTGGGTGGAGCAGCTCCCGCCGGTGTAGGAGTAGTAATACTTCCCCCGTGGATCCCGCTGCAGTGCAAGATCGCCATCAATATTCTCCTGCGAACGCCGCTCCTCGGACAACGACATGGCCACTGATCGAGAGTCAGACTCCGATGGTTCAGGTGTAGCGCCCAGCATGGCTTTGATGGTGCGCGCGTTCTGATCGCGGAGCCATGCTGCGCCTCTGTCCCGCGCGGAGAGCGAGAGGACGCGCTCGAAAGGCGACGACGCATGGGAACGGTCGTCTTCCACCTCGCCTATTGATCCCACCTCTGTCCAGCTGAGTTCTCCGTTGCTCTTGTTTCTCCCCTTGTACTCCTCCAAGCTCACGAGACTTGATGTATCGCTCAAGCTGGGGCCATCGTATTCCACTGTGACGTGCACCCGTAGAGTAATGCGTCGTTTTCCTCCGAAACTCCTTCCAGAGAGTATAGATGCTGCAGAAGATGAAGGTGGGTCGTCGGAGCCGGCCTGGAAATATTGAATGGCCTCGGTGAGATCCGATTCCGTGGAGATGTCGGTGACTTCGCCATCATCATCCTTGTAGGAAATCACGTAGGGAGTAGCATAGAGGGAGAAGCACTGCTCGATCTACACGGTATCCATGTGAACCATCGTTAGCCAGAAGGCATTACTAGCGGTGGCTTGACTTTGGACAGACCTTACTCTTCAGGAGATCGTACGAGCAATTCTTCGCCGATGCGAAGCTGATGTGCTTGTTTGACCGGTCAAACGTGCACTTTACGACGAGCGGTCTGTCCGGACGCACATACATCCTTCGAAGGACACTTTAACTGAGATAGTTCCTAGAAGGTTCCTTCATTCAAGTTGGCACTGGTGCACGCTCCGCAGCCGACTATCGTAATGGTAGATGTGTAAGCAGTTATATACACAATGCCAACAAGTTGCACATTATCTCGATGAAGAACAATATGTATGTACTTACTACGAGAAAGATAATCGAGGCGTAAAAGTTAGTTCAATGGAACACAACATTCTTTAAGACAAATGGAAACTGCCAACTCCTTCCTTCATCGCTGTGCACAACTTCTCTCTCATCACCTTCTTCGAACTATACTCTGGAAGCTTCAGATAATTGACGCAGGTCATAACGCTGGGCAGATAGTCATCCGCAGTGAGTGGGGGTTCGTGCGGCTTTCGAACCACGGTGAGTGGCGGATTGAGTCCACGGAAACCTGTTGGATGGGGTCGTTTCAAACGTGGCTGGCGACTGCGACAAGAACTAACCTCCAATAGGTAACTTGGGACTTCCAGTGATAAATTGCAAGAAGTCGCGTCGCGTGGTCACATCGAATTCGGACATGAGCTCGATCAAGTCGCGAATTGAGCGACTCTCCCCGTTGAATCCATGGTCAGCCTTGATGGCCTCGTTGAGAGCTGCGATACGTTGTAAATGCCAGAGCTAGCTAAGACAGTCCAAACGCACTTTCGATACTCCAGTCCTCATCAGAGTTGCCGAAGAGCATCACCAACTCATCAGCAGAGAACGCCTGCAGATCGGAGATCGGGAAGACTTTCGAGAACCCATCCTTGAAGGCTTTTGCCTGCGGTCGAGCTCCTGTCCCAATAATGGCATCCAAAACTTCGTGGATGTATTGCTCCGCATTGTCAGAAGTCACGGCGATATCACGGCCACCCGGCTGCGCATTAAAAGTAGGTTAGGCACTGTGTCAGGGAAAATCACCGGTCACGTGCCCTTAGCTCAATATCGTAGCCGGGTAACGTGAAATCGAGAGCAAGATCTTCGACGTTCACAATATCCATTAATGCTACTTTACGCAAGAACTGCTCAAAGGGTATGAGGAAAGGAGTACGCGTAGATAATTGCGATGAACTTACCTTTTCTGTTTGCCCTTTGAGGGACGCATAGTTCTGGAGTTTCGAGAGAGAATTCGCAAGGTCATTATCAACCGACTAGAAGATTCTCAGCGATGTCCATTAGGTCATCAGATAACCACGCACCCTGAGTGAATCAATAGTTAACGGAATTTCTTCCCCAAGAACGAGTTTAATGAAGATCTTGTTGAGAGACAGATCGATGATTCTAGAGTCCAACATCGCCTTGGCTACATACTGCCCGATCACTCGAAGGATATGAGTCCGTTTCCTGGAAAACGTGAGTTGGGTCAATAATGAATCCAAGATCGGTCACATACTGCCCCCCATCGTTCGCGATATCATCAGGGCTAATGGGTGCTGGATAAAGCCCTGCAGGATGGTGGACGTAGATCCCATGAGAACTTGAATCCGCGTCACGCCAAATTTTCAAATCTTTTCGCGCGAACTCTTTGGAAACAAGCGAGTAAAACTCCAGGGTCGGACCGAGACCAGTTCCCACTTCCTCAAAGTATTCTACTTCTAAAATCGAGGAAGAGGACCCATAGAGCTCGAAGACCTTGACTGCAGACTCGAGAATATGCTTGCGTGATATCCGAACCTTTTGGCGCTGCAATCGACCAAGGAACCCGATTCCATCATCGCGCCGTGACGCATCTTGTCCCCGGTTCTGCTGACTTTGCCACTTGAGGATAAGGCGCGCATAGCCGAATGATGTAGATTGCAAGTAATTGTAGCGGGTAGCGAACGGGAAGAGGAATGGGAAGTTTTGAGGAAGGTCAATTGCCCAATCCGGCAGACAGGAACTGACATAACGTTAGCGTCTATCATTCATGTTGAGGGAAAAAAAACCTTGCAACGATCATTGGCTCTTCTAATTGTCGGGTGAGCTTGGCCGTTAGCTTGTTGTTAATAAACGCAGACTCCGGCAAGCCGTGGCGTTCAAGGGGCCTTGTAAGACGTTCGGACTCTGATGCATTGAGTTTGTGAAGGACTCGGAGGAGGCGTAGTATCTTAGCATGGGGAGCATCATCAGGCAGTGACGAAAGGGTGGGACTGGGTGACCGAATCCTTGCAACCGCTTCGCTTCGCGCTTGAGGTAACTATTAGCAGGCGCAGACTAAAACGTCACAAGAATCTTACATTCTTGGCTTGGAGGCGGTCCGTTGACTTTCTTATACTTGACTGTGTATACTCCCTGCCACATAGCACTCGATGGCTGAGAGCCCATCTTCTTTCTTATCTCATGCTGGTGAATTGCGCCATATATGGTCAGATCCAAAGGAAGCAGATGCTCGTCCATCCAAAATTCCAGATGCCAATCAGTGGGTTTCGCCTTGAGGGCTGCAGCATAGGAGGATTTCGGAACGTTTCCTGGCTGAACTAATGACATAGCTGGCACGCCTCCTTTTGAGGAATTTGGTGTTGTGACGCGTGTGCCATCCGGTGTTTGCGCTTCGATCCTGCCATCGTCTGCAAGGTTTATATGAGTATATCTACGATAGCGTGTGTCGAAACACACCGTCAGCGACCGACAGCGTCACAGTTTTGTCAGCTGCTAGATCACCGTCCTCGTCTTCTTCAAAAACCTATGACATCGGTGAGAGTGATTCATTACTTGGGGATGAAGCTGACCTCTGCGTCAACTTCATCATCCGTGAGTTCAGCGGCGAGATCGCTTTCTTGAACCAACGTTTCTTCCCGCCGAGATATGCTGTCCGAGGCTGAAGCTAAGCTGGTCGTTGCAGGCCAAACATTGTCTGGAACAGCCTCAGACGGCCCGAGTATTCCGTTCTTCACGCTAAGGCGTTGGCTGCGTCTCCGGCGAACTTCTCCTGGCGGAGCATTTGATGACGAGGGAGAATGAACAACAGGAGTTATAGTGGCTTGACCCGTTTCGTGATCGGATGATATCCGAGAGGCAGTCCCAAAACCAGAGGGAGTTAATGTTGCAAGCGTATTAGACGCGCGATTAATAGACACTCCAGCAACTCGAGGACGTAGGTAGTCGTTGAGTGCTTGGAATGTGGCGATTGCATGTATCGATACAACCATATTCTGTAGATTTCGAGGAATGTCCGAGTCATCGTCAGCAACCAAACGGAGTCGTAACTGCCGGGCAAGCAGGGACGGAGAACTTCGTTTCGAGTCTTGGGGAGGTCAAGTCAGCAGGGAACTACGCACGGGGATAAAAATCTTACCATCACTGCCTTGCGCGATAGTGATAACCTCAAAGTTCTCCATCCTGGTCAAGCTTTCTTGCAGCTTCTTTACCAGAATGGCAAGAGGAGATTGATTCAGATTTGCGGCTGCGGAAGTCCGAGTAAATGTATCGAACAGAATCTCCTGGCGGCGTTTGGTCGAAACTACATATTGTCAATATGCACGATCTGAATCACAGAAAGGATGACCGACCAGTGCTTTTCTCCGTAGCAAATTTCAGAAGTCCTTCGACGGCACCGCTCCGTAGCAACTCAAAACTAGAAACCGAATTCTCCGAGGAAAAGTGGTCCACAAACTCTCTCAAAGTGGCAATCATAGCTGGCTCGGAGATGTCTGGCGCAGAAAGCCTTTTGACCAAACGCTGAAGATCGTCGAATGAGTCATCGCCGTTACTACTACCATCGTCTTGCCCCAGCGAGTACTTGAAGCGCATGACACGAGCGCGCAACGTAATTGCATCTTCTGGTTCCAAGGAGAATACATGATGTTTTTTGTGTCCCGATATCGCAGACGAAGCGTAGATGGCGACATCCCCTGTAAAAGAAAGATCCGGGACGTTCTTATCCTTGGACTTTGTCGAGGAGAGCGCTCTGGAAGCGAGAATTTCAATTTCATGGAAAACACCCTCTCTTCGCAGGGCTGGCCGATATTCAGAAGGAAGCTTTTGCAAAAGAACGTCAACGAGCTGCAAAGCTCCGATGATTAGCGATGAGTGATCTTTTGATGATAAGATAGAAGACGCGAAGCTGGCGACAGGAACTAACTGAAGGAGACGTTAGTCAATGCAAGCACAATCTGATAGTTTGTAAGGACTGACATGCAAAGAAGTTTTGAGTTCGATCCCTTCTGAAAAGCCCACAGCCTTTAACAAACCTGTGAGCGTCTTCACACGGATCGGTGTGATCACGCTCGCAGCATAGACATCAATAAGAATGGGTACCATTAGCTGCATAAAACGTCCGACGACTTCTGGTTTGGATCGTAGTAATTCTGTTCTATTTGATGGGGACTCCAGGCCGGGAATAATGGGAATTGCCTCGTCTGTATCCTGAGCCTGAGCATCTGATTCTTGGGTGAAATCGTGGTAAGCTGTAATGTTTTGTGATTCAGGTGTCGCGGCTGGATCGGCGAAGGCGTGAGAGGCGGCCTGGCGGGCAGCGGCGCGATCAGCTTTAGCCCTGGTCTTGATCATCCGTGCCAAAGCTTTGTCGGTGTAACCCTTGTGATCGAAAACGCCATCTAGGGGGCAAGCGTGTAAGTACTTCTCCCCTTGATGGCATAAAACTAACCTTTGGGAAGTGGAGGCATGAGTTCAGAGATGAGACTGAGCGCCTCTTCCACTTGATCCTTGGAACGGTGTGCCAAGTTCTCCATCACGGTCATATGTGTAACATCACCACCAAGACCTTGCCCACCTTCGAGCAATTCAGTGGATGTAGAAGGCAAAACGCCCGTCAGAATCTGATAAAGCGTATCCACGATATCAGCCTGTAACAGAGCGATGGTGATCCGAGGACTAGCACGGGCCGCAGTAGCTAGCGCCCTTAAAAGCAGAGTATACGTGTTCGCTGCAATTAAAGGCGACCCTCCCGAGGGCATGAGGAGAAGATTTATAGCACGAATTGCAGTTTCATCCAGAAGATTCTCCAGGTTCTCCGTGGACGCACGATGATAGGAGTCGATGGTTCGGATAACGCAGAGGCAAGCAAATTCAACTAGCCTTTGATCGGAGTACCCCAGGCAGTTGCGTATAATTGGCCAGACGCCGAGAACCATAGGATAGTGGTCAGGTGAAATATTTCTGCAGCAGTTTGCGGCAGCCTGAAGTGCAGTTCTCTGCACGGCAATGGAGAAAAAGTCAAGGTAATTCAACAAAGCCACAAGTCCATTTTCACGAACGATGGAGCTAGGGAACTCCTCCGAAATCTTCTCCAGTGTCTATGGCAGCATCGTCAGTAGTAACAAAAAGCGAAGGAGGGTATAGCTTACGCTGAGGGTTTGTTCAGCAAGATCAATGTAAGATATCTCTATCAGCTTGCCACAGAGAACAGGGATAGCGCCATGATAAACTACGGTATGCGCTACCCCTGGGAGAGCTTCCATGAGATTCGCGAGACATCTACAAGCGAGCATCTGAGCTTCGAGGTTGTCGTCACCTTGATTTCCACCAGCGCTCATAGCCAAGGCTGCAGCAAGAGCGGCGTCTGGATCTTCGTCGTCCCCGCCGTCATCGTCATCATCTTCATTCACGCCTCGACCTCCTAAAATCTTAACGAGCTCACGGACGAACTCCTCGACTTGGAATGAGCCAGCCAGAGTGTCCTCAGTGGAAATAGAAAGTAGCTCGCTCAACTCTTGCAGAGTCACGAGTCGAGTCGTCGGACTGGCGGTAGACTTGATGTTGTTCAGCATGGTCTTGAGGCGTCCCGAAAGCGACACCATGTATGACCCAAGGTGTCGATAGTCACCAAAAATGGCCATCGCAGCAGTTTCATCCAGGCCACCAAATCCTCGGGAGCCTTCTGTCGGAGACCGGTCTTCGTCGTCTCCACCATCATCAATATCACCCTCAATAAGAGGTTCATCATCATGATCATCCGCCTCGTCATCGTCGTTCACATAACTATCCCTCCGATCTCCCTGCGAAGGCTCTTCGCATTTGAGCATCTCGGAGTCAACCATATCGACGTCTTCATCATGGATTCTGGAGGTACTGGCTGTGGCGGCGGCTTTCGCCTTAGCAGCCACCTTGCCTTTGGTCGGAGAAGGTCTGAGTGCAGGACATTAGCGTGTGATCACACGCAAAACGATAATATCTTACCTAGACTTTTTCGGCATTGGTGCAGAGATCGAGGTAGAAGGACCGGCTCTAGATCTCAAGGAATAGGCTGTGGTTCTGGAACGTTTGGAAGATGATGCTGTGACTGAATTTCCCCCCTCTTCTTCAGAATCAGCTTCTGGCGCAGCACGCTTTTTCCCTTTCCGGTCCTTGGGTGGTTCGTTGATTGTGAGAGATGAAGTTGTGGCAGATGGGAAAGTGGCTCTCCTTGCCCTGGGACCACGACAGATAACGAGCGTCAGACACGAATTTATCGAAGTTCACAGGATGACACACCTCTTAGAAGTTCGGAGAGAATCGTCGGTAGTGTCTTTTGCTTTTCCCTTTCCCGAAGGAACTTCACGGAATCGCTTGTTCTTTGAATTCGTTGACTTGGGCAACCGTGTGTTTTCCGGTGGTACACCCAGTTGCTCCACAGTGTCACTGTCCTTGTCTCTTGCTTGTTCGCGCTCTTTCTCCTTCTGCTTGGAGGCCTTGACTCTGGCGCTGGAGCGTAGTGGCTTTGATTGCGAAATGGTAGTTGAGCTAGAAGCGGAAAGAACTTGTGCTGGTTCTGATTGGGGTAGCTGGGAGGTACTGGAGCTTGTGGCCTCTTGTTGATGGATAGGTTGGAAGTCCATTTAGAGCATGCCCCCAGCCATCGATTCAGAAAGTAGAAGTTCAAGACAATTGCGCGGTGGAGGAGAAAGAAACAAAGCGCGGCTAGGAGTGAGCGTGCTTGTAATTGAAGTACAGTATTGCTTCAGGCGAAGGCGTGGGAAACACCCTAACCTAGTGGCCATGCTACCGCGTTCAACCACCACCACAAGTGCCACTACTGTACTGTAATCAATTGGATATGTGTACCCCCAAGACCATCAGAAATCAAAACCCGGTCGCACGCGATTCCCCGAGAACCTGTTCCACACTCCTGACAAATATTTTCACGATCTTTTCGATTTCTTCTTCCGTCGCATTGAACGCAGGACCTAATATAATGTGGTCGCCTTTGGTCCCCTCGAGGTTGGCACCTCCACTCATTCCCATGACAATGAGGCCATTGTCGAAGCAGCGCGCCTGGACGAGCATCGCAAATACCTTGCCCCCAAAATCCAGCTGCTCTGCTTCGCGACCTGAGAAATCAAATTCGATACCCCACAGTGCGCCACGCCCACGGATATCGAACGTGAATGGCTTGGCTAACGCCTCTTCCGACAACAGTCCCTCACGGAGGAACTGTTCCATCAATTCGCCATTTCGTACGGCCCTTGCGAGCAGGTTTTCCTCTTTGATGATCCTTTGCACGGCTAAGGATGCCACGCATGCCAATGGATGTGCCTAGAAGGACGTTGATATTTACATACACCCTAAGAGAAGTACACGTCACCTGATACGTGTGTCCATGTTTAAGAATGCCTGATCCGTCGCACACACCCTTCGCGACTTTGGGAGATAAGAGGACTGCTCCAATAGACGCATACCTATTGAGCCATCGTCAGACAAATTCTCAAGCATGCATCCGCGTACCCTCCACCAAGCCCTTTGGCGATTGCCTGCACATCAGGAGCTACTCCATCACCGACACTTTGCCATGCGTGTAATGAACCCATCCCTAGAGGTGTATATTGTCACCGCTTTCCGAAAAAGCGAAAGTGACTTACTGCCCATTCCACACATAACCTCATCCAAGATAAACAAGGCACCGTACTTCTCACAAACAGACCTCATCGCCGCGAAGTAGCCCTTTGGTGCACCCAAAACACCGGTGGTCGCGCCAACAACAGTTTCTGCGGCAACTGGAGTCAAGCTTAGTGTTGTCAGGCATATAAGGATGATAGAAGAACTCACATCCGATCACGGTCTCTGGACCAAGTTCAATGAACTTGTCTTCTAACTCTTTCCGGAGGCGTTCAACATATTGCTCCTCTGTTTCACCTGGTTTCTGGAAGCGCTTCGCATAGGCTGGAGAAACATGATGGAAATGTTCGTTGTCAAGGATGTCTGAATAAGGTGCGCGCCGAGCGGGATGGAAGCTGAGCGATAAAGTACTCAGAGTATTGCCGTGATAGGACAATTGACGGGCAATAAAATTCTTTCTTTTAGGCTGTCTGATTTCTACGAAGTACTGTGAGATCGTTAATAAGAGGAGAGAAAGGACTTGGAATATCACAAACCTGTCTCGCAAGCTTGATTGCAGCCTCCATAGCCTCCGAACCTGTTCAAGTGAACTGAGCTGTGTTCTACTTGTGTGGTAATTGAACTTGCCACCAGATACGAATGCTACAAGCTCAAACGCTCCATTGCTTGAATCGACAAGGAGTTTTGCAAGGTCCTCGGCAGGATTGCTGGACAACTGCATGTTGTATACATCTAATGAATGTATGCGGTCGTTGGTTACATTACGAACATCGGCCAAAACGTACAAGTAAGGGCATCAAGCTGGTCTTTGATGGCAGTGATGACCTTTGGATGGCTGGAGCCGATGCAAGTGACGGCCGCTCCACCGATCCCATCGATCACACGGCGACCATCTTCAAGGTCGATATAAATACCCTCGCCGTGAACTGCGACGGGGGGTGTCCACGGCGTCCTATGCAGGATGGAGGTGGTAGAAACAGACATCAGGAAAGTATCGGGTGGATCGGGAGAGGGAGGGGACTAGTGTTATGCACCCGAATTTCGGAGCAAGTAGAACCTTGAAAGGAAAACTCGCACGCAGCAGACCTGCTTGTTTGACAATTCTTTGCCGATATCGCTGGGTAAGAGTAAGTCTACGAAGCGCTAGCAATAATCAGTCTGTAGCCAATGAACAACATTGTGTTTCTGGTTTGGAGCTTACAGCTGTGGTGGACATGCGCGAGTCACAACGTTCGGTCGACTGCAGATCGTAAACAATAACAAATACTTTCCTTTCAAAGACATCTTTCACCGGCCGCAGATTCTAAAACTCTGAGTTCTTCGGAGTACCGACTCAATCCTAAGCTCGTCCTCGTCAGGCTTCGCATGGTACCATCAATGAAAAAGCGCAAAGATCCCCCTCGAAACTGTACGCTAATGGACTTCTTTTCTGGCGCTGATATGGTGAAGAGAACACGGGTAAAAACATCTCGACGGTTCCCACCTGATGTACAACAGTCCAAGACCAAGTTGACATCGAGAGAAATTATTGTCATCGAATCTGACAGCGACGATTTTATCTGTAGGAGGGAGAAAGAAAGCGCTCAACTAGGCTCCAGATCATTGGCTTCTCAGGGTTCGACCACTGCCTACTCAGACAAGGATATCTTTGGTGTGCCTTCGGAGCTATTGTGTCCCACTACCCCACGTGTGGAGGCATCAACCAGTCTTTTACATGTGCAACGGCAATCTTCGGCTATGCTTCCACCAGACCAATCGGAATCCATGTTCGGTACCGCACCTTTATTGGAGCAACCGTGGGTCGGTCCGTGTTTCTGGGCTTTCTACGTTGTCGGGGTTCTCAACATTATCCACATAGAGGATTCGACTCAAAGTAAATCCACTGCACCGGAAATCACATCCACCACAGCAGAAAAAAATGTAGTCGATGATTCTACCGTCGTGTTTTCCATGGAAGAGTGGGGTGTCGCGGACGATGAGCTCGTTTCACCGGAAGCCTCAGACAACAGCGCCGGTGCTGGTGAGGAGGAATGTTTTTGTCCTGTTTGTGGCATGGATCTTACAGGAATTCTCCCTCTTGTAAGTAGGAGGTTGCTGGACCGATCTACAGACCTTTACTACTACACTGTTTCCAGGAGTCACAAACCCATGTTAATCGATGTCTTGACCAGACTTTGCGAGATTCTATGCAACGCTCTCCCAAGCCTGACGTGGCACCTGATGGTGGTGGTCTCGGTACATTTGTCAAGGACGAAGGAAGCGACCTATACACTGTTTTGATGAACTCAAATAGAGACAATGAGCTCTGGGCGGAGGTAAATACAACTGCTGACCACGATTCAAGGTCGACCCGAGGAAATCGTAGAGCGGCACCATTTTACAAGGTTATGCAAGGGATGCCGATCGCCGTAGATGCGTTCTGCTATGGTACCATTCCAGGAGTTACAGCATATTTCCTAACGTTTGTTCAATAACCGGTACTGAATCCGCAAATGTTGACCGGATCACTGACAGGCATGCTCATTCCGACCACTACACAAGTTTGGGATCCAAGTGGAATAGAGGTCCCATCTATTGTTCAGGTCAATACGCGGGTGAAAGTATATGCTCGCGCTAATACTTTTTCAGAGGAGACCGCCAGATTAATTATACACATGTTGTCCGTAGATCCTAGTTGGATCCATCCCTTACCCCTGGACACACCGACCGTAATACCTGACACCGGAGGAGTCAGGGTGACTTTGATTGAAGCTAATCACTGTCCAGGTTCTTGTCTGTTCTTCTTTGAAGGGCAGCAGACAGTAGATGCCGGCGATAATGCGTTCAAGTCTCCTTTCGTAGGATCCTCGCGAATGTTCCGTTACCTGCATTGTGGGGATTTCCGCGCGTCTCCACGTCATGTCCTTCACCCTGCAGTAAATGGAAAGCATATCGACCACGTCTACCTAGATACTACGTACCTAGACCCGAAGGTTTGTCACGGTCTTTCTATCAGCAGCCGGAAATTTTAAAGGCAAAAACAGTACATGTTTTCACCTCAACCGCTTGTTATCTCTGCTTGTGCAGAATTGGCCCGCAGACTAGTGATGGCAGAGCTCGGAGTTCATTCAAATTCCACGTTACACGCATGGGTGAAGTCTCGGACCTCTGCCGAAAACAAAGAGCAGAACTCGCAGGAGCGTATTGTTGTGATAGTAGGGTATGTGAGATTTTCTCTTCCTTTGTTTTCATCTAATCCTGCTTGCAGCACGTATTCAGTAGGCAAGGAGCGTATGGTAAAAGGTGAGTCTGGTCTTGTTGTTTGATTAACGGCTCAACGACTTCGTTCTAGCAATCGCTCAAGCCCTTGAAGCAAAAGTCTACTGTGACCTACGCAAAGCTGCCATCTTACGATGTCAAGCTGATAAAGAGCTACATGGACTTTTGACCACAGATCCTGCTGAAGCCGGCGTGCACATATTGCCATTGGGAATGGTCACTTCAGACAACCTAAAATTGTATCTCCAACGATTCAGAGGCACATTTTCGAAGGTTATCGCGTTCCGGCCCACAGGGTGGACGTGCGTTGCTTCTTCCCCAACGGCTTGCCTTGTCTGACCTGTTTCAGCTACTCCCCACCATCTGGCGGCGATTCTGGTAACACATCGATCCAGTCTATGATCGCCCGTGCCCAGTCACGACATTTCTCTTTCACGGATATTCAACCCTCGCCCAAGTCATCGTATCACGTCCAGATTTTTGGTGTACCTTACTCGGAGCACAGCTCGTTCTTTGAGCTCACTTGCTTTGCAATGTCGTGCGATTGGGGTAGAATTATACCTACTGTCAACGTGGGTAGTGCTACCTCGAGGGCTAAGATGACAAAGTGGTTGAGACGATGGGAGTCGGAGAAGAGGTGTACGAGGTCATATGTCATACGACCCAGAACGGAGGATTACTGGTAGCTGAAGATTTACATCATCCATCCACAAAAGGTCACGTTCATATGCACCATGCGGTCAGCTGCGTCTTTTTTTGGTCGTTAGAAGCACGCATGGGGGTACATACAGATGGGAGGCATATCTATTGCTCAGCTCGTTTCCTCCGGGCATCTCTCTCCTCTGAAATCGTCAATTTGGTACCCTTGCCCTTCGGCAATGATATCCAAGGTTTGATTCCTTGGCCAATGACAAAAATGTTGGAAATGCTATGTTTGCCGAAATATTGAGTTTACTGGTTCGGAAGACGGATGTTGTCACGTACCGTGTGGCGAACGTACGATCGAGCGAATCCTTGACGTGGACGATATCGAAACCCCCAATATGCTTTTCACGATGAACGATGACACCAGCACGACCCATGTTGCGACCACCAGTGATCATAACGATATTGCCAGTGTCGAAGGGGACAAAGTCAACGATTTTGCCTTGCTCGAGGTCGAACTTCACGGTGTCGTTGACCTTGATAGCGGGATCAGGATAACGAATCGTACGTCCATCGTGCGTGACAATATGAGGGACACCCTTGGCGCCCAGGGCCACTTTACGAACTTTGAGAAGTTTGTAGGCGGCCTCCTCAGAGGTGATGCGGTGAATAGTAAATCGACCCTTGACATCATACAGTAAACGGAAATGTTCGCCAGACTTTTCGATCGAGACAGTGTCTGGACAAACTAAATGACACTGTCCAGAAATCGGACTGGTTCACTCACCCATGAAGCCAGTGGGGTACGTGGGGTCAGTGCGGACCTTCCCATCAACTTTAATAAGGCGTTGATTGACGATTGCAATGACCTCGCGTCCGGTCAAAGCGTACTTGAGTCTGTTACGGAGAAAAATCGTGAGGGGGAGGGATTCGCGGAGCCTGTGAGGGCCGGGGGATGGGCGGGGAGCCTGTGACCTGTATTTCAGCCCCAGGCGCAAGACACGATGGATATTCCTTACATAGGTACCGCTCAGTTTGTCAAGCATCCACGACGATGGAGCCGCAAGGCGTTTCAAGTGCTTTTTGGGTCCACGAGCCTATGAAGAATAAAATGGGTGAGATTGCATGGTGCGAGATTGACCGTAATGCATCCAAACTACACAGTCCGCATCCACCCGTTCCAGTCACAGAAAACATGGAATAATGGATCTCCAAAGTATAGAAAGACAGAAAACCAACCATGTTATGTTTCTTGAAGAATCGGCGACAACAGCGGCGACCTTGATTTCGATATCGAGTGAGTCTCCACGGTGAGGTTGCTGGCAGTCGGAACACGGATACTTCAGGGTAGGCTCATCAGCTACACGTGACTTTGAAACCGAAATTGTGGCTGTGCAGTATACTAAGCTGTGCACTATAGTGAACGGTTACCAAGTCTCACTGCGCTCTTTGCAGTCACAGGCCTCCCTTGGAACCTTTTTGCGAACGCTTTTTCCTCTGTGGAATGCAAAAATATCGCCTCTCCACCGATTCCGTCCGATATCCTCAAGATGAATACCCATATCATAATCTCCCACATTCCGAGCATGCTTGGCAGGCCAGCAACCCCTCCGGAGGACCCTTGGCGACGTCCCAGAACGCTTGGAGCTTGCGATTAGATTATCCTTCATCGTTTTTCTCCATCTTGAAGAACTTGAAAAGATTCTTTCATCGCCGTCCGTTCGCATCGGATGCGAATACCTTTCCCCCACCTTTTGTCCGTCGCACACAAAGATTGTCATCTTCATCAAGCCTTTCCATCCTTTCTTCTGCCCGTTTCCTTGCTTTGTGCATATTTTGGTATACAACATCTGCGCTGTCGTCGAACACCGGGAAGGCGATCCTAGAGCAGTTTCGCTATCCGGTTACCCTCACCATCATCCAATTTGGTTTTGTCGCTCTCTGCTGCCTCATAATCATGGGTCCTCTAATGAATTTCGGCAAGCTGCGCCCACCCACCGCTGCCATATTGAGAGCGACATTGCCTATGGGTGCATTCCAAGTTGGCGGACATATGTTTTCCAGTATGGCAATATCCAGAATTCATGTTAGCACCGTGCACACGATCAAAGTTTGTCGTATCCATATCCTCATGATCTTATCACTTAAGTAATGACTTAGGCATTATCCCCGCTTTTTACTGTCGCCGCGTATGCCCTTCTGTTTAGGGTCAAGTACTCTGCAAAAACTTACGTATCGCTCCTGCCTCTGACTATTGGAGTCATGTTAGCATCCACATTTGATGCTTCCGCGTCTAGCTCAGTTGGCTTACTCTGTGCCTTTGGTTCGGCCCTGGTTTTCGTAAGCTCGAACATTTATTTCAAGAAGGTCGTCCCGTCTGGATCGCAAACGTCCTCTCTTCGGCTTGATAAAGTGAACCTCTTGTTCTATTCATCCGGCGCGGCGTTTGTTTTGATGGTGCCTCTCTGGAGCTTCACGGACCTTCCTCGTCTCCTCGCTGGCTCGACTTTCCACCTTAATCGCGATCGTGCCTATGTACACTCCCTCGCCTACTATTTCATGGTCAATGGCGTAGCACACTTTGCACAGAACATGATTGCATTTGTGATTCTGTCATCCACCTCTCCAGTCACGTACTCCATCGCTTCCTTGGTCAAACGAATCTGGGTCATATGCATTGCAATTCTATGGTTCAACCAGAAGATTCACCCCATTCAAGGCGCTGGGATTGGGTTGACTTTCATCGGCCTCTACATGTATAATTCCGCAAAGAGCGATATAGCAAAAGGAGAGACCAAGCTAAGAAGGGTGGAGGCTACGCGGAGCATGATGCTACCCTCTAACCGCGCGGAGGAGGAGATGTTGAATGGTAGCACCCCGCCGTCGCCTAACCTAAGGGTGAAACCAGTGCTGTCATCCACGACTGCGATCCAATCGCGAGCTCGAGGCACCTCTCCGCAACCTGGCAACTTGCAGCTCAAGCCGCTTGATCTTCACACCATTTCCCTGGAGAGGCTTCCCACTCATATCTATCCACTGGACCCGTCTTCGACATTTACTAAACGCGTTGGATTATCACCCGTAGAGCCTTATCCGTCGCCTCCGCTCTCGCTTGATTCCCCACCATCTGAACTAGCTTCTCTTCCATCATACCCACAATCATTGCGTGAAACACAGGTGTCCGCCTAGATCAGATACTATTTATGACAGACATTATGTTTAGAAGCCACACGATCTTGTTCCGCTATACTTAGTCCGTAGATTTGTAGTGGTCCCTCGGCCTCGGTGGTCTGCAATCAGCTATGCTAAGATACCCCGACGGTCACCAGAATTGTAAGGACGCCATCCACCAAGTTGTCGAGACATGATGGTTACTTGATTGTGTGCGAGTCATTACATAGTGAAATGCCATATAGAGTGAACAGCGAACTAGCAGCTGCAGTTCACTTCCGAGCAGCGGTCTTCTGGCTTTTGATGACCTTCTTCACAATCTTTGCCTCCTCGACAAGGAACGCTCGAAGGATGCTGCGCATGCTTATAAGACGCCGAACGGGAGGAGGAACAAAAAGGTATACCGGGATTTCACGCAGTCACCACACCTTGAACCTCCATACGCCCGACGGACCGTCTTTACACGCTTTGAAACAGTGGCGTACTGGCGTGGCCGAAGGGCAGGTATCTAAAGGCCCATGAACATTCCGAGCACGTACAGGAAAGCACTCGACATACACCAGGCAATCCGACGCCACAGTCACCACATTTTGGCTGAGTGGGAGGTTTTTTGAGGTGGTGATAGACAAGCCTGCCACCGGGTGTCTTTACGATGCGGCGGCGATTGGAGGAAGTGTTATAAGGTGTGCGTTTGCGAAGCGTAACACGTTGAGCCATATCGACGTATGTGATCTGTCGTTGAGCGGCGCGGGGTGTGGCTGAAAGTACTACTATATAGCACTTCGGCATCTGCCGCGTCGAAGGGGACGACCAAATTGGGAAGCTGCCTAGAATGGCAATGGTGTCTGGTAATCGATCAGTTCTTGTCCAACAACAACATTAATGTCGCAAAGCCCATCGAAGAAACTCTCAGCAAGGAGGGGATCTGTGAGCGCACCAGACCCACTTGGAAGAAACGCGTATTTAAATTATGACCCCAACCGATCCTCGTCCTCGACCCTGACAATCGTTCGTGTCGTCGACCCCACTTCTTCCCCCGGCATCGTCCTCAACTTGTCCGACTCGCCCTCTTCCCCCACTCATAGTCGCAGGCTCCGCCGCCATGGAAGCACATCCGCGTCTTCGTCTGGAGATAACAGGCTCAGCTTCGCCTTTACCTCTTTTTCCCCTATCTCTCCTTCCCAGCCCTCCAGCCCACTCTCGTCATCATTTTCGCAGAATCACCCCTCTAGAACTGGTTCGAGTCCATCCTCCTCTCCTCGTCTTAGGCCGAGTTCACCCCAGTTTGTTCGTCGGAACTCCGCGTCTGGCGGATCCACGTTCTCGAAGCCTAACCTCACACCAGAGCAGCTTGTGGACCTCGCCCGTCAATCTTCCACCCCTCGCTACGTCCCTGTTACAGCCGCACACTCATCCACCACAAGTGTTGATGCAATGATGTCACCAATATCCGCTCCAGCCAAATTCACAGTTCTGCCAGTCGACGTCTACCTCCCCTTTGTCGATAGAGCGGCGGAAACAAACCATTTGCTCTCAACTCCCCCAACGAAGAAGCTGTTCTCTCTTTTAGCTCAGACCTTCCCGACTCAGGCGCCAAGTGAGGACTCACAGGATCCGTTCGCCATCGACCCGGCTCAATGGAGCTTCAGCACGCTGCGCCGATGGTTAACTGAGATTGATCGTTCATCTGCAAACGACGCATTGTGGATTAGGCATGCAAGAAAGTGCGTTCTTGCTCACTCTGAACTCATCTGGGAACGCTTGAAAGGCGCGCTAGGGGTTCCTCCCGAGTTAGAACTGGAGGACCTGGATACTCGCCTTTTTACAGAGTCTGCCCTTTCCAGCACAGAGGATGTGCGTGATCCAGAACCCGTTCAGAGTTCTCAACCGACTTCGGATTCAATCGCCTTATCGTCCTCAGTGCAGTCACTGATCATCGAACCTATCTTGGCTACCTCATCCTCGCTCCCCCCTCTTACTCCTGGAGTAAGCAACCCGCCGCCATCAAGTCTTCCTGCAGGTCTTTCTCAGTCTACTTCCATGAGTCAAGGCGATCAGGCTTTACAAGACATTGTTGAGGATCGCGAGGAGGAGGAAGAGCCTGGCGTCGAAACCTGCGAGGATGCTCGCATCAAGTCGGAAGAGGATTCCGAAGCACAAATTCATGGGGTCCGTGTGTGCACCTCTCCGGCCCCCTCTTCTACGGTCATACCACATGTACTTTCTTATCCGTCCAGCCCAGAGATCATGTCGGGGAGAAGTAGCGTCGAACCCCGCAGCCCTGATTTCCCATCTCCAATAGCACGTCGTCTCTCTCGGACGGGCTCCCACGGGTCTACTGCTAGTGTTGGGCGCCCTATGTCTGGGTGAGGCGTTTTCCAACCTGTATTTCTTTCCTATTAATTGCTCCTCCGAAGCTTGTTTACACACCGTGACTTTGGTCTGAACTCCACTAATTCCGAAGCCGGGGACAATGAGAGCGAGCGAGGGTACGATCCCGTTGGTGATCGGGTGCCAGGTAATCCGCTTTTCCCGAGTAATTTTGCTCGTCTAGCTTTAGGACCGACTTTACGCGCCAAGTATGTCGTCCCAGTAGCATTCTGCTTCTCGCTTACTTTCAATCTTAGTAACCCTTCCCTGCGTTCTGCCGGTCCGCATTGGGCACGTTGCGCGTCTGGCAGCAGACCACCTTCTTGGGTTGAAAGCTGGGACGGCATGAAGCAGGAATATGCTGCCACAGTTGCTAGTGGCAGTAGCATCGGTGGAGATTGACCTCACTCCGCGAGGAATAGTACCCTCATATTATGGAAGCATCATGTTTTTCTTGTTCATCTCGTGTACAGTACAGTATCCTTTGGAGTGATACTCGGTAAATACAATCAAAAGTTGGAAGCACTTCCTCCATATTGCTCGGGGAGCTCGTCTTTATCAATTACGGGTAATAGAGCGGCGCCGAGCGTAGCGGGCCCAGAGCCCACGACTGTCATCTTAGCCAAGGTAGCCGGGGAAAGAAAAGGCTTGAACAACCAGAAAATCCAAGTGAAAGCCGAGGGTACATTGACGAAAAACTTGCGCGACTATATAGACGCAGTCAGAGGGAAAGAACACGAACAAGAAGAAGACGGACTAGGAATTCGGGGTAGTAGTTCTGGAAGATCTTTGATGCCTCCGAAGCCGCCTTCTTTGAATTCTGCGTGCGACTGGACAAACTAACGCCTTCATAATCTAAAACAAGTTAGACATGTTATTTCTAGAACAAAACTCGTCTGATTAGAGGGCATACCATGGATCTGTACCATTTGATCGACCGTTTCAAAGTCGAGAAGTGCGATGCTCTCCTCCATAAAGGCAACACGCCATCTGATGCGTATGAGCGGGTAGTGCAAACAAGGCGACGAAAGTGCTACCGCAGGAAACGTTGGACATCGCCAAAGACAGCGTCGAGATCCTTGTTTGCCCCATAGAGGTTGTAGCTAGGGAAGTATCCGTGAATTCGGCAACAAAACCAGGTTGACGGGGAGAAACGTACATGACCGGATGCCCTTCCTTGTCCTTTCCATGAACTTTGCCAAGTTTTCCAAACACATCGTCTGGAAACCGCTCCTTCGACGCTCCTTCGACATTGAACGTCTCCCTCCAGCGGAGCGAGGATACGAGCATATTTTGCGCTTCGGCTGGGTTGAGATTCCTGGTGTATAGGCTTTCTAGCGACACCATCACAGGTCAGTCATTACAGACATATGCACCTAGCTCTCAAAAATTTCATCAGCAGAACGCTGACTCGTGCGTCTCTGGGGTTGGTGGGGTCGATTGTGACGCCCCACATTGTGTATGGAGTTGACCCTGCGTGTAGATTATCGGGAAATGCAAGAGTGAATATTTGAGGGAGCGATGACTAGACCATGGTAAGTAATAGATCAGATGTCTTGACGTTCGAACATGGCCAGCACCTACTCGAAACACATCCAGAGCATTCCACTCAGCGGGTGTGAACTTTAATGTCAAAGTGTTCTGTGGTTCGTCGTTCTCTGTGTTACTGATCATCCTGATAAATCAGACTGATCAGTACCAATGTCCACCAAGAGGGGTTAGGTCAAGTTTAGATGTTCTTGGAGGTTGTTCCTGGACCTTTGGTTGTTATGGGGGGGGAGTACATAAGTGTTTATGTCAAAATGTTGATTTTACCCACACTGCTTTGTAGCATCAGACAGAAGCATCTGTGTCTGTTGCTTGATGCTCAACATTACAACAGTCTCTGTCATCATGCAAAACAATCCACCATTGTGCTGCATGTGGCCCCCTCATCCTTGTTGTAGTTGTGGTGGTGGAGGTGGCAGGCACAGGTCATGTCACTGTGCCCAGTTGTGGTGGTGGTGGAGGGCATGCCCCCCCCTCATCGTTGTCCTCATCATTGTGGTTGATGTGGTGGTGGCAGGCAGGCCTTTGTGTTGCCTGTGCCTCCTTGTCCAGTTGAGGTGGTGGTGGGCATGCCCTCACATTGCCCAAGCCCCCTCGTCCTCCTTGTTGTGATTGTGGGGATGCTGTTGCATTGCCTATGCCCCCTCATTCTTGTTGTCATGGTTGTGGTGATGGGCATGCCATTGGGTTGCCCACATCTGGAAAAAATGAAAATGGCTGTAGCCAAGGCCAATATATGTAGCATACATTGTCCTTTGTGATGTGAATATATGAGTGAGTGAGTGGTGCTAAACGAGTAAGACTCAGTCAGTGTGATTGTGTGATGGACTATTTGTATATTCACCTAAATGAGTAAGACTACAAAACAAGTCAATGAAGAGTAAGGTAAACCATCCGGAAAATGACAATGTTGTTAGCGAGTCTAGTGACACTTATTTTTGCATTTCATGTCTATCAGTGACTATTGACAACTATTACGACTTTTAGGTCTTATTCTGTCTCATTTTGTCTACAAATCACCTTTTTTGGGACAGCCCAACAATAATCAACATAATATTACAGCATGGTGACAGCATGACATAACTAGAGTGTGACGACAGTGACTCGGCAACTCACAGCCAGTCACATGGTCACAGCGCCCAGGTTCGACGGTCGGCAACAGCGGTCTACAGGCGGGACTAGTGAGATTTAGCTATGGTAAGCCCTAATCCCTTATGCTAATCAGCCTTGGACTTAGCAATGTTTTTACAGTGTGAGGTCACATGACCTGTCACAAGTCACGAGTATGTTCCATTTTTCCTTTCTCCCTTGTTACTAACCGCTCACCGTCAAACGTGCGACTACGCGGTCTTGCTTACCCAACCACCACCACAACGCCGACGACAAGGGGGATGCAAACAACCGCCCAACATGACCCACCACCAGCCTGGACGACGGGCAGACCCAATGGCCTGTGCACCATGACCACACGACAGGGAAGGTGGCGCAATGGCGCATGCACCTCCCACCAGGAAGACACGCGGGGAGCGCAACGGCACACGGCACCACCATCACCCACAAGACGATGAGGAGGGTGGGGTAGCGCAACGGTGCATCCACCAGGATGGCACGCAGGAGGTGCAACCGTGCATGGCACCACCACCACCATGACGGCTGGGAGGGGTGCAACCATGCATGGCACACCTACCACCCACAGGCCAACAAGGAGGGCGGGGTAGCACAACGGCGTACCCACCACCCATCAGGACGATGCGTGGGAGGCACAACCACGCACTACATCACCATCACCACAATGGCAGGGAGGGGCGCAACCATGCAGGGCGCACCACCCACAGGACAACGAGGAGGGTGGGGTAGCGCAACAGCGCATGCACCACCCGCCAGGACAATGCATGGGAGGTGCAACCACGCACGGCACATCCACTACCCACAGGATGACGAGGAAGGCGGGGGAGCATGATGGTGCACCCACCACCCACCAAGATGACGTGCGTGGGGTGCAATGGCATATGCCACCACCACCATGATAGTGAGGAGGCACACAACCGCGCACGGCACACCACCTACAGGACGACTGGGAGGGTGGGGTACATCAGCAAATCATGAAGTACCTGTGCAGTGCTGTACAGGTTGTCACAGGTGTGACAGTGTTACACCAAGGTCCCCCCCTGTGCAACTTAGTCACAGTGTCGCCACAGAGTCACAGAGCTGTACCAGGCGACGTGTGGCTG
>JBBPTV010000352.1:0-25756 GCA_038094275.1 Tubosaeta brunneosetosa | reverse complement strand
GTCGTCGGGTGTCAGTTCAGGTTCGGACAAGAGCTGTCCGATATAGCGCTCCGCGAACATGAAGAATGCAACAACAGGCATCTAGACTACCCGCGATCCTGCGCAGGTTGCGACTCCGATTCGCGTGTGGCGCACACTTCCTGAAGAAGAACTGCCAACAGGCTGGGACGCTTGCCGAGCCGTATCACGGACGCAGATGCGTATGGGATGGCGCAATTATGCGCACCTAATCGCCATCCCCTCTTTTCCCCGAGGTGGAGTCGCGTCTGACATCGCAATTAGAGCGCACCAAGAGGTCCACGTCCACGGAGAGCGCTAGTGGTGTGTACCTTGGCGGGTGGCTGCGCGCTGTTCTTCGCCACCAATGCTGTCCCGCCATTTTTCCCCGGGGGAAAAGGTGTGATGGGTGGTGGTGATCGGCGGGAGTAGGTATAATACCAGCGCCTAGACCGCCCATCATTCGGCTACCCAAACGTTTGAGCACTGTCCCCCGGAATGCCCATAATCCTACCTGAGCGCATGGAGGCAGTACGCGTGGCTGCGGCAAGTACGGGACAAGAAGTGGAACACCCGACGATGTCGTCATCTGGCTAGACCTCGCCACATATCCCTGCCCATGCACGACGGAACACGGTCCGTCTACGTCCAGATTTTTTCTCTCTGACGTGCACGCGCTCCCACACTCTGGTGAGCACCCATCGAACGCCGTGTGGTATGGATGAAACTTCGGAACGGGGATGCGAGGGCCCGGAGGGTGGCAGCCACAGCCCAGCGTTTCACGCGGGAACGCCAGCCTGAACGCGGGATTTTAGGTAGTCAGGGGTGTGTGCTTGGCGGGCATGGGCCGTCGTAAACAGCAGCAAGGGGGACTGAGAGCGCGTCTTGGGGGCGTTGAAACTGGTTGTACGGAGTGTGTGGCTGGCACCGTGTCGCGCGCGAACGCAGCAGACAAACATCGCGGAAGAGATTAGCGTTGGTTGCTGAATAAGCCGTCCTCGTCTAATGGGTGGACGACCGTCATGAGACCGAAATGCAACGTGGACGGAACCAGATTTAGGCAGTCGAAGAACGTGTGCTTCTGAGCCAATACGCGTTCAAGACAGCCCTGCAAGCAGATACACGACTGATATGGTTAGATGAACGCGAGGGATCCGTGCACCCGCCCGTTCTCATGCGAAATGCATGGCAGTGAGAGATCTCGTAAGAATGGAACACGTGATGTCTAAGTGTAGATTATGTAATCATTCCTTGGCTTGGTTCGTTGCGGTCAAAAAATCAAGTCGCTGAGATGCCCATAAAACATTTGGAAAGTGCGTTGGACGGGTCTTCATGTCCAGATGATCCACTGACGTGTTCAAAGACTATCTCGCTGACCGGAAGCACCTCCAGACATGTCCCCTCAACGTGTTGGCCGACTCGCGACTTGGGATTGATGCGTCTTATTATCTCCAGCAGCTTACCGACAACCCGCCGTCACGGGAACCGCTTCTGGCAGCGACAGGCGGTCTCCCACTCGCACTCACGCAGCGCATCGAAGCCGATCTGCGTACCCTCGAAAAACTGCACATCAAGCCCGTCTTTGTCTTTCCCGGTCTCCTCCCCGCAAAGCGATGGAAACAGTACCAACACCACGGCGAGTACAACGAGGCGTGCAGGGACAGGCGAGAGGCGTGGGCAAAGTACGAGGCAGGCCAGGAGGACGCGGCCATCAAGCTTTTCGAGGGCCGTAGCGGTCTCTCCCAGTGGGATCTCTGGCGCATGGTGCTGCGTGTCTTTAGGCACCGCAACGTCGAGTTCCTCGTCGCACCGTACGTCGCCTGGGCGCAGGTACGGCCTCGTGTGTCGAGCGTCTACCGCATGCTCACCCAGCGCACAGCTCATCTACCTCGTGCGACACCAAAAGTCGTACATCCACGCCGTCTACGGTCCGACTGATACATTGCTTTACCCAGGCGTGGACAAGCTCATCACCTCTCTCGATCTCACATCCAACTCGCCCTCGTTCACGTTCACCTCCAAACGCACCATCCTGAACGACCTCGGCGTGAGCGAAGACCAGTTCCTCGACATTGGCATCCTCGTCGGGTTCGACCACTCCCCCACCTTTCCGCCCAACATGCATGACCAGGCGCTCAAAGCGACCGTCGACATGGTCAAGTATTATAAATCCGGCCACGCCGCCGTGTCCGCCTATCCGGATCACCACGGCGTTAAATCGACTCAATATGCGGATCAGTACGCGCGCACACGCTCCATGATCAAGTATTCGTTGATATTCTCGTCGGAGGGAACCGTCGTACCGCTTCCGCTCGCCATAAATACCCCCTCTAGCCACGGTCCGAACCACCACCCACATCACCCGACCGCAGCGGATATTCCATCGGACCTGCACGAGATATTTACTCACCGACTCCCGGACGAGGTCTATTTCTATCTCTCTCGGGGGCTGTTGGGCCCCCAGGCGCTGGTGTGGCTCACG
This sequence comes from Tubosaeta brunneosetosa, assembly GCA_038094275.1. Classification (NCBI taxonomy): domain Eukaryota; kingdom Fungi; phylum Basidiomycota; class Agaricomycetes; order Boletales; family Boletaceae; genus Tubosaeta; species Tubosaeta brunneosetosa. The sequence continues at coordinate 23,277 of JBBPTV010000352.1, read as the reverse complement.
AGTGGGCAGATTGTGGAGCCCCCCCCGCTCGATAACGGCGAGACGACCGAGTACAAGCGGTTCGTCAAAGAGGTGATCACGGATGGGCAGACTGGACCGCGGGCGACGGCGTTGGCGCTGATCAGTAGTACTGCGCACACGTTTTGGAACAATCGAAAAGTGATGGGCAACTTTTGGTTTGAAAACTCGGGGTCACATGGGCAAAAGCCGATACAGCACAATTCAGCACCGACGGTACAGCTTGTGGAACGTGTGTCGGGGTGGAACGTGAGCTATGGGATCGTGGAAGAAGAGCTGAGGCGACAAAACGTGCGTTGTGTGTGTGTTGACGTATTCGAAGCTGACCATCAGGCAGTCGTCCACGATCGATTTCATGCTGTGTCTTGGCGCGACTGCTTCGGAAAAGCTTGCCCTGCGGACCAAGGGAAAGAATCTGCCGGGTGGCCAGCTGGACAAGAAGGACGAGGTGGTGGCCAATGTGATTTGGCGATTCCTGGAACTGAGAGGGTGAGTGCTGTCTCGGGGGTGTTGACCCAGTGATGGACGGGAGGGATAGGTTCCTGCTGAACTCGCATTTGCACTCGCCGCTCGCGCGAGCCATGTACGCTGCTGTCAAGCATGCGCGGCTGAACGACAAGTTCCAGGAGCCCCTGTACTTATTCCTGGAGCTAGTGAGAGCGGGCGTGATGCACGGGCACTTGTGGTCTGGCCGGGCATTCAGTGGTGGGCCGAGCTTTGGGACCGGTAAGGGTGCTCTCACGAGATGGGCTGTGCTGATGTGATTGCAGAGGAAGAAAAGTCGTGCATGTTGCTGGTCATGCGGGTGCTGAGCATCGTGCCATTGAACTTCAAGGTGGGCGGGAAGGACGAGGCGCTGCGGGATGGCTGACAGATGTCCAACAGCCACAGCCATGGTCTGCGCCGTTGTCCCGTGAACTGCTTGTGTTCAACTCGTTTGTGCGATCGTTGACACGGGCGCTGCGGACGTTGCTGGAGGTGACGACGCTGAACATGCTGCTTCGGAACGATGCGCGTCGTGCGCGAGACGATCTGCTGGACATCACGATTTCGCTGCCGTTTCAGACAGAGGTGAACACCGGGTTCGGGGTGCTTGCCAAGGTGTACTTGGACACGTTGACGCATCTGAACAACCAAACGCGGGTGCGAGATCCGAACGGGGAGGGAGTGAAAGAGTGCAAGCAGATGGCGCTCGAGATCTGCGAGGAGACGTTTCCAGGCGTGAAGCAACCTAAACAAGAAGTCGAGCGGGGATTCCGGTTCTGGGACATTGTGAGTGAAAAGTTTGTGCGATGGAGGAGCGAGGCTGACATGTGTGCAGGCGTTGACTGCCATGAGGCAGCTTCACTCTGAGGGTGCGGTGCTGCGGGAACTGATTGACCAGTTTGAGGCGGCGGAAGCTTGGCTGGCACCGATGCGACCTTGAACAGGGTCAAAAAAAAGAATTTATTATTTTTTTGAATTAAAAAAATAAATAATAAATTTTTGAGGAGGTTTTTTTTGATCTGGGATCTGAGACCTAAAAAGGAAATGATCTCTTCTCATGCCATTGCGTTGTTGGCTCGCGTGGCAAATCGCCTGCATTTATAAAATGCGTTGACTGCTCGTCGTCGCCCCTCCAATGCCCGCCGTCATGTTTGCCCCGTCTGAGCTCGTCATCGACTGCGACCTCAAACACTCCCACCACCTCGTCGTATGCCAACCCCACGCCATCCAGATCATACAGCTCGTCGAGGGCCCCCCACCACCAGCACGGCCCATCATCGAGTCTTCTAGTGCTGGATCATCGTGCCCATCCGACTCCGAGACCGACGAGGACTGCTCCTCGTATTGTTCCTCCATCATCACGCCAGACGATGCGGATCCAGAGCGCGCGCCCATACCGTGGACAGACGACACATACTCTGTCCGGATGAAGCGCGTACACGCCTGGAGGGACGGTTTCGTGAAGGCGACCTGTGACCTGTCCGGTATGTGTGTCCTCGACTGTGGTGTGCCCACTCACCTTGGCGCAGAGACACGGACACCACTGAAAAGAAAAACACATCCGCATCCGGCGGAGGACGATGCTGTGGGTCTCTCTCTCTTTGGGTGGCGGTTTGCTGAGGTCGAACAGGTCTCACAGACATCGAAACGCTCGCGGCTATCGAGGCTGTCTGGACACCCCTGTCCCGCGTGCGATGCCCACTTTCCGTCGCGGTCGAGTCTACAAAAGCACGGGCTGGATCCAGAGGTGCCGGAAGCCTGTCGGGTCGCGGTGGAGTACAATTTTGAATGAGCTGGATTGGACTAATTGTACGATAACCCACGCATAAAAGCGTGTAGTCGCAAAGCCTGTACACTAGTAGTCGCAGTTAATTATACCATATTAATCGTTGACACAGTGGGAGAACATTCGGAACTTGCTGTTGTCTCTGCAGCCATCCCACGGCGAGGACGGGCTCCCACCTGCGCTCTTAATCCGGTAATTTCTCGTCCGAGTCTCTTGCAAAGATCGCCGCTGTGTGAGAGCCTGAAGTGAATGAAACTCATCGTCTGACGCCGTCGTGTGTCCCAGATCCGATCATGTCCTTGCCTTTTTCTGCCACCATGTCCCCCTTGCGTCTCTGTCGTCTCCTCTTCCTCTTCCTCTCCCTCGCCGTCCTCCTCTGGTTCTACCACCACCACCAGCCGGGCGACGACGACGACGACGACACTGCGGACCACGCCCTGCCCCCCCTTTACGAAGCCTACCACGACTATGAACGCCGCCTGCCACAACACAACCTCTCCTTGCCCTTTCCAGACGGCCGCGACGCCAAGTTCCTCTGGCTCCCCAACCACGTCACCGGTGAGCCCTTTGCCTCTTCCTGTCTCTTCTCACACCTGGCCAGCCTCGGGTTGGGGCAACTTTATGCAGGAACTCCTCCTCAACGCCCTCCTCGCACACGACTCCAACCGAGCGTGCGTCCGCGCCTCTTCCCACTCACCCCCACTCACCTCGGTCTAGTTTTGTCTTTGACAATTACACATGGGCTCGCGACGATCGCGAGTTCTCGGAATTCAACGGGAAGTTGATCCCAGCACGGATACCCCTTTCAGCCATCATCAGTGGTCCGTCCCTCCCTGCGCGCATGCCCTTCCTGATCCCCTTTCAGGTCCTATCATTGGCTCGGCCTTTGACCCTGGCCATCCCACCCCCCGCGCCGTGCACAAGGACTATTACAGGCAGGTCTGCCCGGACCCCGTCATCATCAACACCGGCGACGTCGTCACAGAGTCCATGCGCTACGACAACAACGTCCCCGCCGCTCACATCTTTGACCGCTGGCTCGACAAGCTCACGTCCATCGACGACCCCTGCGTCGAGATACAGCACGGCTCCCCACAGCTCTTTGAGATTTGGTGCGCACTCGGCCCGCCGATGGCGCTCAGCTAATGGCTCATTCAGGCTCTTTGGTTCCACCCGGATTCTGTCCATGTGGCCGCGCCTATCAAAGTCCCCCATCCTCCACAACTTTTCGTGGTCCCCGCTCGTGCTCCATGCGTTTGCCCGCAACGCCCGGCTCTTTGGCGCGCCCACCACACCCGCCCGGTTCCTCCCATCCTATCTGCGCCACGCTCCCACCCCGACCGGCTTGCACGACGTCGCACCGGCCCTCACAGCACCCCACTTCGATCCGATCCCAGGCCTCCTCGTCCTCCACATCCGCCGCGGTGACTTTTCGGAGCACTGTACCAATCTCGCCGGATGGGGCTCGGACTGGAACGGGTTCAACAAGTTTGCCACGCTCCCCGACAAGTTCCGGGTGCCGCACAGTGGGAGCGACGAGAGCAAGGTGGCGCTCTACCTGCAACGCTGTTTTCCCACGATAGAGCAAATCGTGACCCGCGTGCGCGAGGTGCTCAGCGACCAGCGCAAAACGTATGGGCGCAGGCGCGCGCTCAAACGGGTGTACATCATGACGAACGGGGACGAGACCTGGCTCAACAATCTCAAAAGGGCGCTGAAGCAGATCCAGCATTGGGACTCTGTGACGAGCAGTCGGGATCTCCAGTTGAGCTGGGAGGCCAAACCTGTCGCGCAGGCCATGGACATGCTGGTGGGCCAGCGTGCGCAGGTGTTTATCGGCAACGGGGTATGTCTCTTTGCAGTGTGCATGCTTGTGCGCTGACGCTTGTCCAGTTTTCGAGTTTGACGTCCAACATTGTCATGTTTCGCATGTTGCGCGAGATTCCGCCGGAAGACACTCGGCTTTGGTGACCCTGTGGCTCTTTAAATTGCGTGGAGCCCTTGGAATACGCACGCCGTGCCCGCCCTTCAGGCCCCTGACCTATGCGGTACCCTTGTTTTGTATCTTGCATATGTACATGGTTCCTTGTGGATGTCTTAGTCACTGGCGCGGTTGTATGGTACATGAGCCAAGTCTAATACTTTTGCCTGCATTCGCGGGTGGGTGCCTGAACAGGAACGTGGGGCTCCATCGGCCTGTGGGGTTTGGAATATTCCATTCGAACGCCCCGTTGCGCACGTCGATCATGTCCCAATGCTAATCGCGACGCTGAACTCGGGATGATGGTCGCGTTCAAACAGGTGGATGCCGTATGATGAGGACCAGTGTCTTTACGTCGATCCTGTCACCCGCTGTGGAGCCTCTCTCGGGTTCGCAGGGCCATCAGCGCCAAAAGTGCCGTCTCCGCGGATACAGCTCGCGTGACACTGCGTCCGGTGGCAGGCAAGTATCTACGAGGAGTAGGCAGGGTCGGGCACGCGCACGAAAAAAGAAGCCCTGCACTAGGGTGCGCGTCGGCCTAGGTATGGCCATTTGAAATGGGGACGCCACTGTAGCCTAGCAGCGCGGGTCGACCCGTGTCGTCTCGCATGGCGTGCACTCTACAAGCCATCGGACACGCTCGGGAGGCTTGCCCGTGATTGGGTGCGCATGGCACACACAAGACACGCGTGAGTGAACGTAGACATGGCGATGCCAAGCGCCGCACGTCGTGGTGTTGACCGGCAAGTAAACGTCTTCTCACTCGGCGACGGACGTGTGTACGCAGTCAAAGACGCCGTGCGGTGTGTCCATTGGAAATGGCCAACTCAAAAAGTAGTGCCGGTGCGGGATCGCGTTGTATTGGGTGATCCCGGTCCAATGAGCGTCCTCCAAGGGTTGAGAGCATGGTCTGTTCCCAGCCGGGTGCAGACCGTGGGCCCATGCCAAGACCAAGAGGCACCAAGGACGGTCGTTCGGATACAATCAACAGGGGCTTGGTCGCACGGGGTTGCGATGCACTTGCATGAGAACAAGAGTGTGCAGATTGCATCCCCATGTTCCTATCAGATACGACACGTGTTACGTGGGTGTGGACAAGCGACAACGGCGTGTGGCTCGTTGATAGGACAGGGGTCCTTCTGGAGGCGTAGTGGATGGGAACGATCACGGTCCTCGTTTGCTTACCGACCGCGTTCGAGTTGCCTCTCCTGGGGACGCGGTGCTGGCGGAGGTGAAGTCATGGTTGATTGCACGTTTGGCGCATACCTGACATGGGTGCTCGTGCGAGCGTTGGGCTGTCCATGTGTGGCGTGACTTGTCCACGCGCGAGATACCCTGCCACAGCGCACAGGTGGAGGCGTGATAGATGGGGCCACCGATGACCCCGCTCAGGGCGACTTATCCCCATCGTGGTCAAGTGCGTCTTTGTCTCCCACCATCAATGAAATCACCGCTTGGCTGTCGATAGTGTGAACAGCGCCATGGAGGATCATTCGCGGCATGCGACGTGGCCCGCGAGAAACTTGAAGGCGGTATGCGCTCCACAGGACGAATGGAGTGACGACGCATAAGCATGACGCGCTGCTGACAATCCCACTCGTCATGTCCGAGGGCCGTTCCATTCTGGGATGAAACGCTTCGTAAGGCAAACCGAGATGATGTGCATCGTCGAGGTCATACCGTGCGAACGCGTGAGTGTCTAATTACCCACAAAGGTAATACCCCTATTCATCCTCACTAAGCCTCGACCGAGTCTCGGGACATCGTACAAGATAAAACCAGAACGGACACCTCGACATTACACAATGAACTCGGACACGGGAATCCAGATCGCCCTCCGTCGCAGCAATGAGCGAGGCCATGCGGACCACGGATGGCTCAAGACCTTTCACACATTCTCCTTTGCCAGGTGCGCTCGCATGCGTGTCGTCTTTGGATAGCCCCTGAACGGACCCCACAAGCTACGCGGACGCACGCCACGAAGCCTTTGGTGCGCTCCGCGTCCTGAACGAAGACCGCGTCGCCGCCCACACGGGCTTCGGCACCCACCGCCACGAGCACTACGAGATCTTCTCCTACGTCGTCGACGGACAGCTCGCCCAGTAAGCCTCTTCCCGCATTGCCGACCCCCGCGCTGATTCGATGTGTGGTACAGCCAGGACTCCATGGGCAACACCGAGGTGCTCTCCCGCGGCGCCCTCCAGATGACGTCGACGGGCACGGGGATCGCCCATTCCGAAAAGGCGCACGGCAGCCAACCCGTGCACTTTTGCCAGATCTGGGCCTCGCCCCGCCCTGGCCAAGGCAGGGGCACGCCCGCCTACTTTACGAGGTGCGTCGGTCTCTCCGTACCGAGTGCCGACGCCTGATCGCCAGCGTTAGGTACGTGACGGACGAGAAAAAGGTGAATCGGCTGGTGCCTGTCGTGGCGCCCGACAGCGCGCCGGGGACGTCGCGCCGCAGAGAAGACACCGGACCGGCGCCGATTCGTGCCGAGCTCTGGATGTACGCCGCGCTCGTCCATCCCGGCGTCTCGCTCGTCCATGCGCCGGTCGGAAAGAAGGGGTACGTCCATGTGATTCAGAGATCGGGGTACAACCCGGGGCCGGCGAGGGGCGCTGCTGTCAAGGTGGGGCCACAGGATGGCGGCCCGCACGTCGAATTGCGGGAAGGAGACGGGGCGTATCTGGCATACGCGCCAGGCGCCGAGCTTCGACTTGAAAACAACGGGCAGGACATCGTGGAGGTCCTGCTCTTTGATCTAGAATGAGCGTTTGAATCGCTGTGTAAACCTGTGCCATGACTCGGTGTACTGTATTCTATTGGTTCGCTTAGTACTGAAGGCAACTTCCTTATGATTTCATCCATGCTCCAGGGTTGCGTAGAACCGTCTTGCCTCATTGGAATCGCTTCTCTGGGGGCGTCTTTCTCGCGTGCATTAAGGTTTGCTTGTCAAGTGGGCGACATTGTTCTGGCGTGTGAAGGTCAAGCTCCGAATTGTATGAGACAAGTCAGGCAAAGGATGTAATTGTGTATCGATAACAGCTAGTTCGCACCGCGCAGTCGAATCCTCCCGCAGTCCTGTGCGAATTCCTGTGCGAGTACGTCTAATGCCTCGTTGACTCGCGCATGTACCATGTCATAAATAAAGGTGGGAAGCGGGGTGTCTGATCCTAGAACCACTGCCACACCAATAGATAGGGTGCATTGCACGCAACATGCGATGAACTCCAACGTAAAGGTAACTCGATCCTGTAGGTCTGTAGTGGATTCACCTGTCCAGATCCTGTGGTTTGTTGACATCGCAGAAGATAACCTTCCGCCGAGAAAACCGAAGGGAATACGAAAAAGGACTACTAGGTCCCCCTAATATCCTCGATTGTTCGCGAATACGCAAACCTTGTGCTTTGAGCATCGCATTTAGGTGATCGCATATCGCCGTCTGTGGAATATGCGGGCATGAGAGTCCAAAGACTGCCACTTGCGTAACCCCTGTCATGCGCGTGTGAGAAGTGATATAACTCTTTCAAGTTAATCTCGTGATGCAGATGTGGCGGCTTGCAACACCGATCACAACCTGGTGGGAAGACAGTACAGTATCCCGGAGACACACAGGAGCAAAGAATAAATGGACTTGCAATGTACCTGAAGATCAAATTCGAAGATGAGCTGAATGTATGGGGGACCTTCAAGAACATCAGTATCGACCGCGTCACAACATTGATTCCATCAAAGCATACTCCGCAGCTGCTGCCACATAATCCGTGCATGTGATGGGTTCCAGGGTCCCAGAATGAGGCGCAAGACGAGATAGCAGGGTAATTCACTGCCCCGGCATCTTGAATGCAAGGATAATCACAGGGACGGCATAAATAATGTCGAACGTGCAACCACAGCATATGACGGACAGGGTTGAGCACATGATTGAGTGTCGGTTATTGCTGAGAACGAGCGCTGGACCTTCCGATGAAGGGTCAACACAGAGTTCAGGACTCGACTAGGTGGGTCCAAGGAATGGCGTAGTCCGCAGCAAACACGACGAACATGATTTGGTTGGGATAACAACAAGTCTGTGGACTCATAGCCCGCAACAATCAACAATTGATCTGCGGACTAGCTCAATACCGAATTTAGGGCCTTTTGAGGGGCAAGCGGTGATGATCGGCGGTAGACAAGTTGGGGCAGCTTGAAAAATGCCATCCTTTATCCGATCCACGTGTTCCCGACCCAAGTTCCCAACTTGGTCCCCTTTCGTGATTATCGCTTGCAATGTGAACTTTGTTCCCCCCGACTGTCGAACCTGGGCGTCCAGCTCAGCTAGCATGGCTTCATCGGTGGCCCGTAAACCATGACGGCCAGAAACCAGTACGTATACCCGTCGGAGCCTTGGGCGGATCATTCAAATATCCAAATATGTTGATATGAAACGCTTACTCTTCGCGAGTTGTGACATAGTGGTTAAACATAGTGCCCCATTCCGGGCGCCCTCGTGAACCGTATCCAGGGGTGTCGACAACGACCAGCTTACCAGGGTGGGGGCCAACTCTGAAGAAGTTCAGAGCTTGGGTGCGACCCTGCAAATCCATCATGAGCCTCGAAATAAGAGTGGGAAAAGTCACTGACCGCCTTCTTGGACGTGAACAGCAAATCTTTACGGCCGAGAACAGCATTGAGCAACGACGATTTACCTACATTCGCTCTGCCTGATAGAAACTCGTCGATTAAACGGGACCTCGAAATATGCCTGCTTACCAGTGACAACCACCTTGTATAACAGGAAGTAACACACTTCAGTGAGAGATAATATCAACTCACTTCTGGTAGTCGGTTGACTTGCGGAAACGAATTGACGTCCGCGACAGAGGTAAGAAACTCGGCAGAGCCTGGGTTTAGAAACACTGCCAATGGGCTCGTAGAAAATTTCCTGGGTACTAAACAAGTGTAGCGTTTTGAACACCACACTCGAGAAGACAACAGCCTTGACATGGTGCTTGAAGGAAGAAGGTTGTTTGTCTCTGTTATTTCTGAAGGCCTTTGCCAAACTTGCGTCAACTCGTCCGGCATTTCTTTGACTCACAAATGGATCCGCTGGCTGGTATGGACGAATCGACGACGGACGAGGACAATGCATCGCAGACCACAGAAGACGATCCTCAAATTCCAGATAACCCACCGCCCATCGTCGTCCCCCCACCCCCAGTACCAGTGCAACCGTCGACCCAAGCGACCCATCGCGAACGACCAAATTACCAGCTCAAACACACTCTACGAGGACACACGCAATCCATTTCAGCCGTCAAGTTTAGTCCTGACGGGACACTCCTCGCGTCCTGCGGTGCGCATCCATGCATATCCTTGTCTCTCGCACCTCGAACACATCTCCCCACAGCTGCCGACAACATGATCAAAATATGGTCCCCGTTCACCGGAGAATTAATTCGAAATTTAAACGGTCACGCCAAAGGGCTGTCCGACATTGCTTGGTCCACCGATGGCATGTACCTCGCCTCCGCCTCCGACGACACGACGATACGGATATGGAACGTAGACACCGTGCGTTTGTCCTCCCCCCCACACGTGCCTGTTCCCTGGACACACGGTCCAAAGCTAGGGTTTGACCACGAAACACCTCCGCGGTCATTCGAGTTTCGTGTTTTGCGTCAACTATAGCGTCGCGTCGGATCTGCTGGTGTCTGGAGGGTGCGACGGTGACGTGCGGATCTGGAATGTGGCGAGAGGTCCGTGGTGTCGATCATGCTTTCTCTGGTCGCTTACCCCGTCTGCTAGGAAAGTGCACAAAGACGCTGAACGGCCATATGGATTATGTCACCGCCGTCCATTTCAACCGAGATGCCACGCTTATCGTGTCTTGTGCGCTAGACGGTTTGATGTGAGACCCTTCCTCCTCCCTGTGAACGATGGCCGCTCATGTCTCGCAGTCGTATTTGGAACACCACCACAGGCAAATGCCTCAAGACACTGACCGAGGGAAACGAAACGATATGGTACCCACATTTGCTCTCCATCACACCCCGACTAAACGTGCGCCAGTCAGCACGTGCAGTTCTCACCCAACTCGAAGTACATCTTGTCGACGGCGCATGACAGTGCCATTCGTCTCTGGGATTATCACACCTCCCGATGTCTGAAGACGTATCAGGGCCACAAAAACGAAAAGTATTGCATCGCGGCCTGCTTTAGTGTCACGGGCGGAAAATGGATCGTTTCCGGAAGCGAAGATAACAAGGTGTATATCTGGGACTTGCAGAGTCGCGAGGTTGCACAAACTCTGGAAGGCCACTCCGGTATGCGGTTCATCTCGGACATCTTTAGGGTATCTTGCTGAGGGTTTCCAGGTGTTGTTGTCGCTGTCGCCGTAAGACGCTTCCACTTGACCGAATGAATTCTGATCAATATTTTCCCAGACTCATCCTCATCAAAACATCATAGCGTCAGGTTCGATCGAGCCAGATCTTGCGATTCGAATATGGACAGACCGAGGGTCCTCCGCTTGACATATTGATATACAATTTGATCTGTTGTGCTGTAGTTCCCATGTCACACTGTCATCCAGTCAATATATATGTAGACGCATGTAATAAAAGTACACAAAAGCTTGGCCATCATTCTGCATTTCATACGGGTTTGGCGTTGACAAGATCTTTGGTCCGGGTGAGAACAGGGCGTGATTCCGTACGCCCTAAAGATGCTCACCTTTGGCAACCTGCTTGTCTGCATCCGTCAGTCCGGAATCGTGAGCTTCCAGGAAGGCATCCACTTCGTCCATGACTTGATCGTCGTCCTCTCCATGAACCAAATCCAGATCACTATCATCGTCGTCTCCAGCATCGTCGATGGCGAACGGCGTTCTTTCCATGAACGCGGCGTTGACAGCCTTCATGTGGGGCATGGGAGAGAAGGCAGATATTAAAGGTGGTTCGGAAGCCCTGTCCTGCGCCGCCAAGGCGTCGATCGCGAGCGTAGACGATGAACCGTGGGATGTCGCCAAGGTGCTCGAACCATTAGATACAAGTGTCGACGTCGACCCGGGCGAGATGAGCGACTCGCGTGCCTTTGGTTCTTCCAACTTGGTGTAACGTCCAATGGTAGGCCGGTAGATAACCTGATGTTTGCCGATTGTCTTTCCAAGCTCGTCGCTGAGCTTGTGGAATATCTTCTTGTTATCCTCTGTTGCGATGTTGGACCAGAGGTCCTCCAAGAAGCCTCCGCCGGAGGTAGGTAACTCCAGGTCTGGGACAGGCTCCAGCTTGAATGAGGCTGACAAGTCGGTCTCAAAGAATGCCTCCAGTATTTCGTCAGCCAAGACGACCATTCGGAAGCTGTTCGATTGCAGTCAATAAGGTCTTTCAACTCCACAACATTATTCCGCACGTTGCAAGATTAAGATATGGTTGGTTGTGTCCTATTTCCTGAGGCACAGTTTTCCCGGTCTCACTATTTGTTTCTTGCGGCAAAAGGGTATCACCATACTCAAAGGCATTCGTCATAAAGCGGCTAACGGCCCCCAAGTAGGCATCGCCGATTTCATGTCGGAAAATGAACTACAGGGACTAATCAGAGAATGACGCGTCATACCGTCTGACTTACCAGGAAAGATTCTGAGAGTGTCAAAACTTCGTCCTTTGTCAGACATCCATCCTTATTCTTGTCGTGGAGGCCAAAGAACCATTCTATGTTATCCATCAGATCGTTATCCATCACACCGTCTAATCCAGAAACTAGGTCCTAATGTCAGAGTCAGCGCACAAATAGCAATTCGACTGTGGTACCCACCTGAAATGATAAAGACCCTTTACAAGATGTATCCCAGAAGTAGAAAAGTCTGTCAATGAGTTCATGCTCTGCAACCTGACGATCGACGCGTTGCTAATGCGAGGTGAGACATCGGCAAAGACCTACCAGTATAGCAGTCTACACACCTGAAAACCGTTGAGCACAATCTTCTCATCCCGCGCCCAAGTCAAGACCTCACTCAGGAACACCCTGAAAGTCTTCAATCCGATCCTTGTCTCGGGTCTTTCCTGCATGCTGTCAGTGCTGACGAGCAGCGAGGGCGGCGGCGCGACAGTTGGTGGGGGTGGCTCTACGCACATTGCTTTGTAAAGCGCGTCGTAGATTAAGCCCACCTGCTCCTTTGTGAACCTTGCGAGCGTCTTAAGATTCCGAATAGCAGCCCGTCTTGAAAAATTCTCAATGTTATTGACGATCTCGTTGCGGTATTTGCGACGCTCCGAGAGTATTGTCTCATCAGTGATTATCGCAAACTCGCGGAAGGACACCAGAAGGAGCTCCTGGAAACGTGTGATGGCACGTGCCCTCGGGTCAGATGAATCAGGATGTGCTGATTCCCCGAGAGATGCGAAATACTCTCGCATCAAGCTGCAAAGGATAAAGATAACTACGGCTGGCGTACAGAATGACAGCTTACTTCAAGAACCCTCCATCATCTTGAATTTGCAACAGTTTTTCGCCGTTGATCTTGAGGATTGCTACGAAAGGAAAATAAGTTTGGTCCAATCAGGATCAAATACACTGACCAAGTCTGTTCAAGTGTCAGAAAAGATTCCACCACATAACAGGAAAATCGTACCCGAGCTGAAACAGCACCTTCGGACCCATACAGAAGAAGCAGTCAACTATCCGAAAAGCAAACACCATCGGCATGCTGTTGATATACCTTATAGAGAAGAGTGAACTAAGGAACCGAAGCCAAAGATCATACTGACAGACTCAGGAACCATGGCAAAGACGCCACCGACAGTTGCACGTCAACACCCAAAAAGTGGTCATGTATCATAGGGAGACATCGCACGACCAATGACTCGAAGACTCTCTGATCGAGGAGTGTTCCGTGCATCGTCGGACTTGTCGACGATCAGTTTCTGTCAAGATTGATACGGGTACAGGCGTACCTATAGTATCCGGGCAAAAGGCGATCACACAACACTTCAAGCAGCCAGAAAGCCTGTTCTTCTGACATATAACTAGAGATCGCGTTAATGGACCACGTGAGAGAATGTAGAGCGTGACACATACATGAGAATCGCTGCCGCGAGGATGTTCATTGCCTAGATAAATGGACATTGCGAAGGGCACCGGAACGGGACGCACCGACATACCTGACAGTACCCTACTTCGGGGTTCTTGAACGAATAAGCTTGTAAGACCCGACGAAGAGCGTCAATCCCCTCCTCCGATTGGTACCCAGCATATTCAGGAAGACTACGATGCAAATCTTTTTCGATGTCTTCGAAGCTAGTGCTCTGCTTGCCCTTAATATCCTCGACTAGCACATTATACAGGCCGGGATTCGTATATCGGAGATAAAGTGAGCCAGATAGAGTCTCCCAAATCTCTCCACGGAGTCGATTAGGTAGCCCGACCTGCACGAGACGCGTGCATTGGGGGTATCTCAACAAAGTCAAGTTTCGACCATGCACTGTTTCAGGTGTTATCATCGGGATAAACCGGAGCAAATTACTTACTCTGCAAATATGTAGTCCAAAGCTTGATTTTCGAAGCTTCTCGTAATCTAAATGTGCTCAGGGGGTGAAATGACGAGTGGGGAAGAAAACTCACTTCTTCGGATCACCCGGAAACCTGAACCTCAGGCCCAGACCCCCATGGAAGTCAGCTTCTTGGGTTGGGGATCCTTCCTTAGTCTCTGTGATCAGACTACCGTCTTCTCGTTCACGGTCGGCCACTGAAGATGTCGTTGACATGAGCGCTTCAGAATAACAACTCTTTACGAATCCTTTCACAGTCTTCATCTGGCCCCGCTGAAGCTCTGCTTTCAACGACTCGCGCAGGAGAGCACAGAACGCATCCGCTGTTGGCCGCAAAGAAGTAAGTTGGACGATCTACGAAGTTGTCAGCATATCACGTGAACATTGACAATGACTCACGATCTTCATGCCATGCCACGTTAATAAACTAAGTGCATAGACACCAGCCCGAGCATTGAGCCGTTCCACGCGTCGTATGGTTGACAGGGGTAAGGTGAACCGGACTGATTTACGGTCCAGTGAGGAAAACCCGAGATATGGCGGGATGAGATGCAGCTTCCCTGCCTGGACGAGTAATGTGGCTCGATTTCTAAGTAGTAAATGCTAAAAAACTCACGTATGCATCCTCGACGCCTTGCTCACCCAGACTGAGCACTGCATTGATATCCATCTTTTCAGTTTCTGGGGCACTTTGCTTGTCGTCATCTTTGGAGGGGGACGTGTCTGGTAATTCAGGAATCGAAAAGAAAAGATGAAGTAACTGTTCCTTGGAGGGCTCCTTGAAGTTCCGCAATTGGGTTGATATGGTGGACATGTCTGTGACTACGTAGCCTCCACTTGCGTTCTCCCCCTTGCCTAGCGAGAATGACAAAGGTAGGCGTGGGCCTTGCAAACAACCAGCGAGCTATGAGCTAGTCCCAAGGCGATGTAACGTTTGGCAGTGTGGAGTGTTGGTTGAGGAGCACCTGCGAGTTCCAAATGAGGTAACGTAACATAAGCCTACGTAAGTGCTAATACCAACCTCCCCTCAAACTACTACCACAGAAACCACCAAGTGTCTGGTAACTAGAACCAAGGCCCGGATCACTAGACTACTGTTTCAGCCGAGTAAAATACAAGCAAATGAATAATCGCATATCGACTGCTTGGGAAACGTATTTCTGCTCCCAACACGTCAAGCTTAGATCCTGACTGCTCCGAAAATGTTTCCATCCCCAAGTTTCCCCAACATGATCCTAAGGTACATCCCACTGACGCACAGGATATTAAACGTCTGCATATGTCTCTTTAAAGTGAAGGCAAGGGTCCTTGATCGACGTTACCTTCCCGGCTCATTTTTTGTCAATGACAGCTTTCGCAGTACCTGAGTCAGTTAATCGGATAGTCGCAAGGTTTGTACAAGCTAGACTGAAGAAATCCTTGTGAGCAACTTGAAGAGTATTGTCGTTGGTGACAACACGATGTGACCCGTATTGGATCGACTGGATGAACTTTCGCGTTGAAATGCGAGTACTGCGTGCCGTCAGAGACTTAAGCAAAAGCAAACAGGTCGGGATGTAGTCCCGCATAATATTTAATTCCCATCTTACTGCGTATCCGTTTTCTTACGAACTCACAGGGCACAGGTTCTTCGGAAGCCCGACTTGACAATTGTTAAGCTTGAATCCAAAGCGGTGAAGCCTACCAGCACTCATAGTACGGCGTGAAGATCCGACTAACTAGTGTAAGCGTAACTCAGAAATATAGATATACCTCATGTACTACTCATTTGCGATGTAATATCATCACCAGAACCTATTTGTTTCTGGGCTAAGTCGTCGAGCCATACGCAACATAACCACGTTAGACGTCAGACTAGACCACTTATCGTGGAATGAGCGAGCGTTGTCATCAGAGAAGAAGAGTGCTCACCCCATTTCCAATAAATACTTGAGCCCGCTGAGCAACATACATGTCCAGACACTGCGCAACAAACTTCTGCTCCCAGGTAATCTGCAGGTCTCGGCTGCTACTGACTTTGTCCCAGTTCATATCGCGAGCAAGGGCAGATTTGAGTTCTTCAACCCACAATTTCTGTCCGTTCGTCATGATGTACAGGTAACGTAGAGGGTCTGCGGTTTGCGTGCGGACCTCCCTAACCTTCTCCACAATCTGTTCGATTGATGGGTAGCAGTGTCGAACGTACGTCTCTGTATTCTCCTCCGATGTTTCCCCTCCGCCACTGCCAATCAGTGGCTCGAACCTGTCATGAAATTCGGGGAACGAATTGAACGCGTTCCATTCTGCATTCCACTTGCTGAGGTGCTCGCAATGGTCTTTAAAGTCCCCTCGGCGGATGTGAATCGCAAGAAGTCCGGGAATAGGAGAGTGGTCGGTCCCGTCTTGGGAACCGAAGATACTTTTTGATCTTATCGGGTCGAAAAAGTGCCGGTTTTTTTCGTAAGCGTCGTAGATGAACGGTGACCATCCCCAGTACATAGAGACAGGTGATTTCTCCAGGTAAGGCCAAATGGTCAACATCCGCTTCTTGTTCCCAAGGATCCTGTTTCAGGTCCAAAGGGGGTTAAAGCGCTACGACGCGCTGGCGCATCGTAACTACGCACCAAATTTCAAAAATTTGATTGCTATTAGGGTCTATCATGAGGCACGGGTCCTCGACCGAATTAATCGTTTCGACCCATTTTTCGAAGACATAAGCAGCGGAAACATCGTCACTAAACCGCATCTCGTCGGTGTTGATGTCTAATACCCGCAAGACCGTTGGTTCTGGGCAAACTTTGCGAAAGAACTCTTTAGAAACTGATAGAGGGGTATTGTCGCCAGGCGGCCATGGGCCGCCGACCATAGGACCTATGGCGTCTATGAGTTTGCGAGGCTGAATTGGAGACGACGTAGGTGATACCGACCGCCCAGGAGTGCAGAAATAGGAATGCGCGATGGGATCAACTTGCCATTATATTCTGAGTAAAGTGAGCCGTCCGGGTTCCAAACGTAGTCATCAAACACAAAACTTGATGATGTCGGTATCAGATGTCCGCGATGTAAAGGACAGAATTACATGAGATACTCACGATCGATTGGTGGTGTGAGCAAGCAATCCCATCATGACAATGTCTTGCATAACGTTGCCCCAGCCTGAACCTAGAAAGCACGTCAAGTGAGTAGGGGATAATGCGTCGCAACAGTCCTAGACTTACTGTGAGCATGGTTCGCAGTAAAGAAGTACTTCACATTCTTGTGCTCGTATTCTTTGTAATGCGGTAAAGATTGCTCTCTTGCTCTTACTTTCTGATACAGTGGAGGGAGTCGAGGGCCAAGAAACGCCTGCAGAATGTCGTGCCAGCGTATGTAAACTAGCAATCCAATTGTGGACAATAGTAGCCCAAGTAATCTAAATCCTCTTCTAGGCAACCCATAGGACGCCATTGGTGGATGGAAAGTTGCGGAAAGTGCTTCTCGGATACCTGTGCTTTCTTTTGGGATGTTTGGTCCAAGCATCCAGCTGGGGATAGGTGAACGCCAAAGTGATGCTAAGGCGGAGATATCCGACACCTAACACAGGGTAGTGCCAAGGCAGCGATACTCGACTCGGCGAGGGTCAAACGATGACGTGTGCCAGAAGGCACGAGGCATTGCGAGCCAATTCTTCAGATTGGCATTATCTCCATTGATAGGCAGTGGCTAGCAGCTGTACTGGGCATCATGATCGGGAATACGAAGTAACCCGAGGGTTCATCTGAGCGGTCGGCCCTCAGCATACCTACGAAGAGCAACATTGAAGAATATGCACCCACCTTTAGTCGTCTGTGGTGAAGCAACTTGAGTCACATGATCGTTGGTGTAGGAAAGTTTTTCTGCTCTCAAACGGACACATCATGTGATGCTTCGAGCAGAACTACCCTAAGCATCCGGGACGACCCTCAAGTCACAACGATCGGTCTCAAGAATATTATCATCGATAATCGATAATCGCTCATAGGGCATTCTACTAGATGCTGAACTATCTTGGTACAACTGTTCGAGCTTTCGGTCTGGGATAATTTGTGCCAAGTGTCTTTCACCTCAATCAAGACAGTTGGGTCAAAGCGGCTCGAATTCAGAGTTCGTGGGTTGCCATAACTACCCGCTGGAAGGACGGAAGGGGCGGGCAAGAACTCGGATGTACTTGAGTATACGGGAATGCCTCTCAGATCACATGGCCAAGCGGTGAATGCGGCAAAGAACCCTCCCTGTGAGACAATTACGCAACAGGTTGCTTCGAACTTATCCCATTTACTTATAGGTATCCAGATTCTGTCCCGATTGAAGTATATCTCCTTCACAAAGAGCATTAGTACTGTGTAGCTGCATTAACTTTCAACCTTCGCCCGTAACTCGGCATAAAAGCCTGGCTGTCGGTAAATATATCCTCCTCAGAAGAGACGGTACTCACTTCATTGTTGGGGGCGTTTCTCTCCCTCTCGTTTACAGATGCTGCGATTCAAAATACCATGCTGCGCGGAACACCCCCGTTGCCCAAAGTTACTCCCAGGCACCAAGTTATGAGTCCGAGTCAACCCCCCCCACCGTATACTACTTTGACCAATTGATCGACCACAACAACCCAAGTCTCGGTGCTTTCCCTTTCCAACAATGTTACTGGACGAAATGGGATTATTATCAGAAGGGTACCTTTGTTCCCTTCGCAAGTCTGTATCCCCAATAAATTGGGTTTAGGTGGTCCCATTATACTCACGATTCCGGAGAGGAGAACGGGGATGGTACGTTTCTTCAAGCCTCACCCTTCGCATAATCTCATGATGTCTTCCCAGAATATGCAGCCTATCTCGTGGATGTAACTATCAATGGCTTGATTGCGAAATAGCAAAATGGGGCCACGGTTGTCGTCGAGCATAGTTTCTTTGGTTACTCTTTATTCTCGAGTATCTGACGACCCAACAAGCAATTGACGATCTTGTTTACTTTGCGCTGAATGTCGATCTACCTATGCCCGGTGGTGATAGCATGAAACCCAACACTACTTCATGGGTATTGGCTGGCGGGAGCTACACCGGTGAGTAATGCGTCAAATGATCATCAGAGAGCTAGTGAAATAGTATGCCATTAGGTGCACTCGCAGGTCGGACAATGGTGAAGTAGGTTTATTCCGCTTTGAATTCGGAGATGAGGAGATGAATCGATTTACCATGAACAGCAAACCCGGCATCTTTCGTGCAGGTTGGGCACCATCGGGTATTGTCGAAGCGGTAGCGTGTATCCGTTTCAATGTTTCCATCTTCTCGCTCTGATTTTGGTCTACACAGTGGTTATTATTTCACACCTATTCGAGAATATAAACCGCAAAACTGCTCCAGGCTGTCATCACATATCTCGACCAAATTTATGTCAAGAGTAATACAACTGCCATGCAGGATCTCAAGAATGCCTTTGGCCTTGGCGGTCTCTCGCATATCAACGACCTCGCCAATGCTCGTAATTCCCTTGTCTACTCTCCCTAGCTGATGTGATGACATGGTTATACCTGGCTAGTTTTGGATAACTTATTTGATTGGCAGTCCCTACAGCTATTTACGGTTTCATATGCGGAATTCTTTCAATTCTGTGACGCGCTCGAAGCTAAGGATGGTGTGAATGCGCCTCCGAGTGGCGGGGCCTTGAATATGCCATCAACGCCGAGGTTCTTCTGGTACAATTCTTATTACGGTTATGGTAAGTCTTCGCAAGAAATGACTGATATAGTAACTGATTTTGACGATCCTCTCATTCTTGTTCAGTATGCGGCGAGATGGATGCGGAGTAAGTTTGTGAGCGGATTGTGCTCGATATACTGACAGAGGGATGGAATCTGCCTGTAGGACGTGCTTTGGGACATATGATGCCAGCCAATCGTATTGGACAGACGTCGCCGTAAATAATGCTAAGCGGTTGTGGTTCTGGATTTGCAACCAACTTGGAAATTATCGAGTCGGTCCTCCGGGTCAACCTGCAATCACAAGTCGTATTCTGCAACCTATATATCAAGAGGTGCACTTCTTTTTTTTTCCCGAATCCCTGTGATGTCGAGAGTGGATCCCTCTGATCATGTTCTCCAGAGGCAATGTGTCAACATGTTTCGGGCTGGAACCTCAGGGTAGACCGATTATTTTCCGCCAATGGTCTTCGTACGGATCCAACTTTGTTCCCTTTGCTATTCCATGCTCACCACGTACGCTAGGTGACCCTTGACGGGGGACAACTGTTTCCGCAGACGACCTCAACAAGGCGAATACAACCACCCAGCCCATTTATGAGGGGGATGGCTTCCACGCCTCGGACTTGCTTGCCACGAACAGTTATGTTGGCGAGGCGATCTACCGTTAAGAGGACAGGTCTTGAGTATATGAAAACATGGCTCGTTTGATCCCTTGGTCATGAGGAGTGGTTCTCGGTGGACATTCGTGAATGATATACACATACCCAGCCATTTATCTTGCAAAAGCTTCGTACGGGACATTGGCACGGGCCGGATCCATGCGGCGCCACAAGCGACTAGTGAATCACACCAATGACCATGTGTGCTCAGTTCAGATCACTACCAGCTCAGCACTGCGCCTTTGGCCATGGTCATTGGTCACAAAGTTTCCTACGCGAGCTAGGAATATTATCAAAATGGTGAGTCTCCTCTTCAAGCAAATTCTAGTCCACTCAGATTCAGTGGCATTTAAGAACTCAAGACTCTTGGGGAGGGATACGTCAAAGGTACGTGTCTACAAGAACTATTCCATGGTCCATGTTCCCGGGGATACTTGACTTCTATGAATACACAACAGAAAAATGGTACAACACTCATCATCGAGCACCGTTTCTTCGGGCAATCGAATCCATCCGCGAACCCTAGCCCGCAGAGTCACAAGTTGCCGGCAATCCAGCAAGCAATCGACGGTTTTGTTTGCTTTGCGCAGAACATGAAACTTCCTATTATAATGCCGCGAGCGTTGGTCGGTCGAAGGCATGGTGGTGAGTAGCGTCCGGACAGTTAATAAATAAATGATTCAACGGAGCACCATCAGGTTCACTGAGGTGGAGGATGGTAATGTGAGTGTATTCCACTTGGGATTCGAGATGTGTTCGATGTGTCGATTCCCAATGAATAGTGAACCTGGGACGATATGCATCAGGCGTTCCCGAGACAGTAAGTGTGCTCATTACCCCCTTCTAGATCTGATGCACTTTTAATCCACAAAGAGAAAGGGGCTATTTTACCCCAATACAAGAATATATGCCAAAGAATTGTTTTTCCAGTGTCCGGTCTATCATCGAATACAGATCAAATCCGTGCCAAGAACAACACGGCTGCTGTCCAGGTGCCTTTGAACTTTGCTCGTGATTGTGAGCCCTTGATATGTCTCTACTGAAGATATTTACATCCATGCGCGGTCCAGTGGATAGCATGTATGGTTGGCTGGAGCTTCAGCCAGATGTCGGTCCTGGCGCTTTCAGTTTTGTGATGCACTTGAGGCTAAGGACGGTATGATACACCTTCCACCGGATGGAGACTTGAACATGCCATCAACGCGCCTGGCAATTGTTCTAGATAATTCTTATCGCGGAAAGCGCAAGTCATAACCACGGGTGATGGATCCTATCAATCACATGTATTCGCTCAGTCTGCTTTGGGAATGTTGATGCAGAGTGAGTCGCTGGTCAGATTACGCTTAAGGTGCTGATTTGAGGTTGCAGGGAGTGCCTCAGCACGTTCAACAACAGTGAACCATGTTTGACCAACATCTTGTGGGCCAATCATGAACCTGGACGACATGTAACCACCAAACTGGGTTCTGTGAAGTCATGCATCCCTCCTTCGAGTCAGCCCACGACCGTGAGTCGTACTTTACGGCCCGTATGCGGAAAGGTGCGTTTGTGTCCTCACGGAATTACGAGAGGATGGCTGTCAGAGGCAATGCACTGTCTACTTGTTCTCGGAAAAGTTTTCTTCGCCTCCAACACCGTCTGCACCGGAAGTGAACAATGTATGGGGGACGAGCAAGGTTGATGCGACCACGTAGCTCATCTACGTTAGCGACTCGGATATGTCAATCTATGCCGGTCAGATGGCCTCGACTCTCGAATATATAAGGGAGATACCTGTCCCATTGGACCATCGTGGTCACATCTCGTGCTTGTTCCTGGAACTCGCCTACGTTTCGCCCACCCTTCGCCCAGATAATCCATCAGCCGCTCATGCTTGTTCCTCCCATTTAATCTTCGACGCCTGCGCTCTTGGACACGCTCTCGGTAGACCCAGGGCGTGTCACCTTACCCTTGATTCAAATAACCGGGGATCTCCATATCATTCCGAACTCTACCCGGTGCCAATGATGCTCAGTGTGGTGGGCCTCTTTGACTCATTTCTTCGCAGCGTCTTTCCGTCCCCAGCATGTGGGGGGCGCCCGTGTCAACCCCCCTGGTGCTATATCTTTATTATCCTTCGTTGAATTCTCCTTGTATGACTCAACGATCACTCAAACTAAATGTTGCGTCGCGTTCCCTGTTCGGGACAATAGATGACCCCAGTGTATTACGGTTGATTATATTCAACGTTTCAGGGACACCCTCGATGGTCACGCATAATATTTAGACCGAACGTCAACATCCTTCACCTACATCTGTACCTAGTCAACCGATACCTGTTGAAATATCCAACCACCACCTTTAACTCGCAGGTCGCAGTCCAGATGAGTACCAGAGTAGATGTTGACCATAAAGGTCACCTACTGCCGAAGAGGAAGGGGTCGGGACAGTGGGTGCACCTATTGTTCCATGCCGCTAGGTTGAGAGGTGGTACACGAGGAGAAGTAGACAACTGAAGTGTACAATCCCAAGCGAAGATCTGGTTCTTTGGACTGCGCTGTGGGTGTGCGGTGGGTGGCTGAGTGGGAGGGTGGTGTGGGCAAGGGCGTGGAGCACTGACTGGCCCACAACAGTAAAAGGACTGAGCGCGAGCTGTGATTTCAAAGCCTTAGGAGAAGGACAGGCAGGATGAAACGTCGGAGTTCACGTGGCGTTAGACAAGCCCGTTAATCAGAGTTAACCTTCCTCATGCGTCACGCGCCGTAGACTTGCACGTTCGTCGTTTGATGAGTGTGATCCCGCCTCTGGACGTTGAAGGCGCGCCCAAACGAATCCGTAGTGATGAAGCAAGAAGGCAGGACGACTCACTCGTGTGTTCCCTACCCGCCATCCTCATCTCCACCTCGACCTCTGCTCGTCCATCAGCACCACCACATTGCCTGCGACGCTGCAACTCCGGCGTACTTGATGTCCGGATCGAATCCTAGATTATTGGCGACGCCAGCAAGTACTCGGATCCAATTGCTTGCAGTAGCATCAGTATTGAGTATTCTTTGTTGATAACAGTGGGCAAAGGGAAATGAACAGGGCTAAAACGGTCTTGCACGCTTGACCCACATTGCAGCCGCGCGTCACCTGTTCGGTTCCCA
>JBBPTV010000351.1:0-25789 GCA_038094275.1 Tubosaeta brunneosetosa | reverse complement strand
TTGGCTGAGTTCAAGCACGTGTGTCCCTGCTCACACGACACCTCTCTCGCCTTCACCCGACACTTCCGAAACACGCGCGTCCAGGCACCCAACAACACTTAAACTACACCTCAGTCGAGCTCGATCGCGGATTTAGTACTCTGGCTTTGCAGTCACGCTACAGGATCTTGTGACTGCCAATAGGCTAGGTTAGCGCAATGCGTAGTCGTCCCACCGCTGAGTCGTACTCTTTCTCCCTGATCCACTAGTTTTGGTATTCTTTTGATCGGTATCTCAATCTCAGCGATACAAGTGTGCGCCACATATTGTTGTGATCTGCCAATTATCATTTGCCGAATTCTTCTGCGCCTATAGTAAACCTCACCAAGCCACTGTTACGTGAGTATGATTCTAGTGCCAGTACAGTATGGTCGTGTTATCACCCGCCAATGGTATGAAGTATCTGGTTGATCCCATTTTGTAACGCATCCTTCATCGTGCTGGCAGAAATTTGCTTTAATACGAATATCTTCTTGAGGTTTTGACGGCGGGTCATGGTTGCAGAGACCGTAGGCTT
Source organism: Tubosaeta brunneosetosa (assembly GCA_038094275.1). Classification (NCBI taxonomy): domain Eukaryota; kingdom Fungi; phylum Basidiomycota; class Agaricomycetes; order Boletales; family Boletaceae; genus Tubosaeta; species Tubosaeta brunneosetosa. The sequence continues at coordinate 25,233 of JBBPTV010000351.1, read as the reverse complement.
AAACAGGTTTCGCGTCCATCCGCTCTTGAATACCTCCAGGGGAGGTATTGTATGTTACCGTAAGCAGCGAGCAGTGCCATATCACACACCATTCCCTGATGTTTCGTTCTTTCTGCAATCTCCTAAAATTCTGTATGGTTCAACGTGCGCTCATCGTCGTCAGTCCCCTGGCGGGGATATCGTACGGCTGACGAGTACTAGTGATCGGTACAGTTAACTCAGTGTAACAATTCAAGGATGCAAAACAGAGGAATTGGATTTTTTGGGCTGCGCCGCCGTTGAGTTGCACTCCTGCAGAAGCTCGTATCCGATACAGTGTTTTGAGTATGAGGTTTGATTTAGAAGACAGAATTGTGCGGGGTTCAACTACGCGAGTAGTCAACTCGTATAGTTCAGCAGTACTGCTTTGGGAGTTCCTCGAGTTCGATGGTCCAATTGACCAGCGTCCCATCCTCAACGTTTGGGGGCAACGAAAGGGAGCGGGGGGTCGTTTTATGTCCGCCGCGCCGGAGGTGATGTCGCGAACGAAGGAGAAAGAGACAGAATACAGATAGAGAATAAACTCGACAATAAAAAGCCCAAGAGTATACAGAAAGCATCAGTTGTCCTCGTGTTCAACGGAGGACGACCGCAGAGACTCACTGACGCAGTGACCGACACAGTATCGTCACGACACTAGCCTTATTGTGGCGTCCCGTACTGTGGACGCATCTTGCGTAGAAGTAAATCTTTGTTCGCCATGCATCGCGGCCGCCTCGTTCCAGACACCCCTGGCCCAATCATACCCTAGCATGTTTGTGCGCTTAGCGAGCACCGCCTCGCAAAGATCACAAGAAAGCATGCAACGATGTCGGATGACAGCAGTAGGAGATAGGGCTCGTGGAAGTATAGATGGTTGAAGGGGCTGCTTTTTGTCTGACCTAGGTGGGCACCCAGTGCTTAGCATCGTTGGGAGCGAGGTTTGAGATATGATAATGAGGTATCAGGGCCACGGAGGGTTAGATTTTTAGAAAAACTAATTGTACCGACTCCGGCACATCGTTTAATTCGTGCTATATTTCTTCAGTGCTCCAGAGTAGTCGATGACTTGCTTCAGGTAGTAGATGGGCCGTCGCCGAGCCGCGAGTGCAGACAGACGTTCCCACGGTCTCCCACTCTCACCCTCTATCTTACTCTCAACACGATCCAGCTCAAAATTTCGGTTCAACGATGTATGTGTTACTTGTAGTTTCGCTGGGACCGTGCTAAGCTCGAATCAAACAATACAAGGGCGAATCACAAGATTACCATCAATGGCGCGTTTGCAGCGCTAAACTTATTTCTGCGATCTTAATGACTGTTACTTAGATATCGAGCTTCGCACTGAAGCACATCGCAGAGCACCGATTCCGATTCCGAGGCACTTCTATGTCCAGCTTTCAATTGGCGACCGCTTGACAAGGACCACCACTGTTAAAGAGAAAAATCATTGTGTTCGATGGAATGAAATTGTGTCTTTGTTTGTATTTGTGCCTCTGCTTACTCCAACGAACTGAACATTGTTAGTGATGGGACTAATATGTCCACCCTACTCATAGAAGTTTACAAGAAGTACCGTACACCTTGGAAGCAAGATGAACTCGTTGGAACCCACACATACACGTTTGAAGAGTTGACAGGAAATTTGAGTGATGGTGGTACGAACAAACTTTCGTCGGTCATATTCAACTAAAAAAATCTGTGATCAAGTGATCGAAGAACGACTTCGCAAGGATTCCTCTGACGGGTCCGATCTTACGGGACTCACGATCAAGTTTGGGTTCGTGGCTCACCCAAGCGAGGGCGTGACTGCGGATGAATTCCTAGCGATCGGTGCCGTCAGCCGGGCGACGACGGAAGCCATTGCCGCCTTTGGGGTCGATGCTAATACAAGGGTCGTTCCAGGTTTAGAGACATTTGAGACTACATGGGGCGTCCTCCTGAAGAGGCTAGAGTTGTTTAACAAGATCGTGATTGATATTGCAGCGGTATTTGTTCTTCTTCTTGCTCCGCACACAGTCTGAACGTGGGATAGATCCGCCTGTATGCGTCGATGACTTGGTCCGTTATATTGGGCGCGACCAAGGTTTATCTCTCACTCGCTCACCATGCAATCGCTCATCGAGACCGATATTTTGCAGTTGCTCATGAACCAGAAAATTCACGACTACCGGACCATTCGTTTAGCAGATACAATGAGCGATGCCCTTGACTTCGTTGGCGAAGCTGAACCTTCGAAGAAACTAATGACGCACACTGAGACCATCACGCTTTTGCTCCAACAGGTAACAGAGTGCGGCTACTTCATCTCCGACTACACGAAGCGAAACGACCTCTGTGGGTCGTTATCTACATCCTGATACCCACAGCTAAACTATATGTAGGGATTCGCACCTTAAAATACACAATTTCGGATATTGATGCAAGGTTCACGGATTACGAGAACAAGCTACGCGAACTCAAAGCGGCGTTTTCAGAGGGTGTCATTCCCCAAACAGGAATCACTGTTGTTCGCATGATGGACGTATTGGAACACATTCGTAGGTTCGACCTTTTGGGGATGTGATTAAGGTATTTATCGATGTGCAGCTGAACCGACCGTTCTGGATGACATGGTATATGCATTCGGGGCTCGCTATACGCGAGAAAAGGGATGCCTGCCAGGCACTCGGGAGTCGTTCATCCAAGAGCTCTGTGATGTTCTGAATGACCCCGCCGATGACGCGCCGAGTGTGTGCCTACTCACGGGTGTCGCTGGATCGGGAAAATCTGCGGTGGCTCACTCGATTGCCCGATTGTACGATGGACAGATGAGGCTGGGGTCGTCGTATTGTTTCTCTACAACTGACCTTGCGAGACGGACGCAGAGCCTTTTCAGTACCATTGCCCGTGATCTCTCCGACCATGACCCGCAGTACAGGGCTGCATTGTGGAGAATCGTGAAAGATGATCGAGCGCTGCTCGTGTCTACATCTCCTGTAGAGCAACTGGAGTGGTTCATCATTAAATCCATCCAGCAACTCCACCCTATCGGCCCTTTGGTCATCGTCATCGACGGTCTTGACGAATGCGACGATCGTGCCAGTCGCCGACCACTTTTACAAGCCATCTCGGAGCTCGTAAACACCCCGTCGACGAACCTTCGCTTCCTCATTACGGCTCGGCCTGAAAGCGACATCCTTTGTGCTTTTTCTTCTAGCCGCTACTTGGTCCATAAACGAATGGACGACATTCCGGAAATCACTGTCGACAGGGATATTGAGAGATTTATCCATCATTCTCTTGATCGGTATGGGGAACTCGAGTTGTCTTGGCCCGATGGAGCGTGGGGTCAACTTCTCGTTCATCATTCGCGACATTCGTTTCAATGGGCTTCCACAGCATGTAATTTTATTCAAGCCGTTGGGTCCAGTCCGCGAAAGCAATTCAATTTACTCTTGCAGTGGGACGACAGTACTTCCATGCGCCCTCTAGATCAGTTATATCAAACTATACTGGGCCAACTGTTTGAAACTGACCACGCTCGACAGTCCTTTGAGGATGTGATGGCTGTCGTCCTTGCACTTCATGAACCACTCTCTCTTGCTTCCTTAGCTGCCCTCTTTCATTCAAATGAAAATCTGGATCTACGCCAGATCCTTAAACCTATGGGATCACTATTAGATGGGGTGCATGATGAAGATAAGCCCATCCGGCCCCTTCATACTTCATTTCGTGACTTTTTGCTTGATGAGGCTCGCAGTTCAATCTTCCATGTCCAGATTTTACCCTCACATTCCTTGTCTCTTGGACAGGCCCTACTGTCCTGCATGCAAGATAGGCTCAAGTTCAACATCTGTGGCCTCAAAGATTCCCAGGTCTGCAATGCTGCTGTCCCTGACCTGGCTAATCAGGTCAAACTTGCCATTCCTCCCCATCTGTCATATTCTTGCCGATACTGGATGGTGCATCTACAACATACAACTTGTACACCACAATTGTTAGATGAAGTGACCTACTTCTTCAAGAATTTCTTCCCTTACTGGCTAGAAGTTATAAGTCTCATTTCACTCACCTCCCCAGTGCTTCCCATCCGATCTGCTCAAGAAATTTGCACTATCTTGAGTTACTGGGCCATGGTTAGTTTAGCTATTGTGACTTGGGAGGAGTACTTACAAAGGATTTCAGGACCAAGAGGTTGCCTCACTAGCATCAGAAGCATCCCATTTCATTCAAGTCTTTTCCCCTATCCTTCATGTTTCCACTCCTCACCTGTATCTGTCAGCCATGCCTCAGACCCCATCCAACTCTCCACTACATAAGCTCTGGTTTCACCACCTTCAGAAACATGCATCATTTACATCTGGACACCCAAATAATTGGCCAGCAAACATTCATTCCCTGCATGCCCATGGAGATATAGTGGAATCTGTTGCCTATTCTCCTGATTGCAGACAAATTGTTTCTGGCTCTCAGGATAAGACCATCAGAGTTTGGGATGCAACTACTGGTCAAACTGTCACTGGTCCATTTCAAGGACACACAGGTTCAGTCACATCTGTTTCTTATTCTCCTGATGGCAGAAATATTGTTTCTGGCTCTCAGGACAAGACCATCAGAGTTTGGGATGCAACTACTGGTCAGACTGTGGCAGGTCCATTTCAGGGACATACAGATTCAGTCTTGTCTGTTGCATATTCTCCTGACTGCAGACAAATTATCTCTGGCTCAAAGGACAAGACCATCAGAGTTTGGGATGTCACCACTGGTCAGACTGTGGCAGGTCCATTTCAGGGACATACAGATTCAGTCATGTCTGTCGTCTATTCTCCTGATGCCAAACTGATTGTCTCTGGCTCCTGGGATAGAACCATAAGACTTTGGGATGCCACCACTGGTCAGACTGTGGCAGGTCCATTTCAGGGACACACAGACTCAGTCACATCTGTTTCCTATTCTCCTAATGGCAAACACATTGTCTCTGGCTCTTGGGACAAGACCATTGGGGTTTGGGATGTAATCACTGGTATCACTATGACAGATCCATTTCAGGGACACACAGACTCAGTCTTGTCTATTGCCTATTCTCCTGATGGAAAACAGATTGTTTCTGGCTCTTGGGACAAGACCATTAGGGTTTGGGATGCAACTACTGGTGACACTATGGCAGATCCATTTCAGGGACATACAGATTCAGTCACATCTGTTTCTTATTCTCCTGATTGCAGAAATATTGTTTCTGGCTCTCAGGATAAGACAATTAGAGTTTGGGATGCAACTGTAGGTCAAATGGTGGCAGGACCATTTCAAGGACACACAGGTTCAGTCATGTCTGTTTCTTATTCTCCTGATGGCAGAAATATTGTTTCTGGCTCTTGGGACAAGACCATCAGAGTTTGGAATGCCATCACTGGTCAAATGGTGGCAAGTCCATTTCAGGGACATACAGATTCAGTCTTGTCTGTTGCCTATTCTCCTGACTGCAGACAAATTATCTCTGGCTCAAAAGACAAGACCATCAGAGTTTGGAATGCCATCACTGGTCAGATGGTGGCAAGTCCATTTCAGGGACATACAGATTCAGTCTTGTCTGTTGCCTATTCTCCTGACTATAGACAAATTGTCTCTGGCTCAAAGGACAAGACCATTAGGGTTTGGGATGCTATTACTGGTCAGACTGTGGCAGGTCCATTTCAGGGACATACAAATTCAGTTACATCTGTTTCCTATTCTCCTGATGGTAGAAATATTGTTTCTGGCTCTCAGGATAAGACCATCAGAGTTTGGGATGCAACTACTGGTCAGACTGTGGCAGGTCCATTTCAGGGGGATATAAATTCAGTCTCATCTGTTTCTTATTCTCCTGATGGCAGATATATTGCCTTTGGATCTGAAAATGGATCTATTGGAGTATGGAGCATAGCCAACCTTGTTCCTCATCCTTTACTTATTGTTGATGGTTGGATTCAATCTTCAGATGGTGTTGTCTTTGGCTGGATTGCTCCTTGGAACAGGCATTTTCATTGGTTTCCTTTTTCTTCTTTGATTATCTCTTCTCATGGTATTTGTCAAGCTGAGGTTGATAATTCCTTGTTTGGAAACTCTTGGATATCTTGCTGGAAGTGTTGATATGTTTTTTGTACACTTTTATATGAAATCTGTATGTCATAAATATCAGGTTTTTGTTTGTTGAAAAAGACAAATGTGCATGCAGTTTTAATAGGGTTGCTGTATATGTTTGGATTTATAATTTTTGTTTCTTCACTGACCTACATTCCTGATGCTACTTTGATACTCCTTACCTCTTTTTTTCATGCAAATAGTTATTTTGTTCACTTTTTGGATGGTGTAGTAAATGTTAGATAGGTCTAGTAAATGTCATGTGAAAAGTGTGACAAATAGAAAAGTACATGGGCAATAAGCATAAGTGAATTATGAAAAATCATAATAACTGTTTAAAAGTGTTACTACTGAGGTTTTACTGTTTTTCAAATTTCTTGATTCTTTGAAGTGAAGAGATGAATGATTATCATTATTACCAGCATTACAAGATCATGGTTGTGCTATTAGCCAAACACATTCAAAAGTCTAACATCTGTCTTATATAGGATAGATGTTATTTAAATCTATCACATGTTACTTGGCAAATGATAAGTTAACTATCATAACTACAAAGATTCCATCTTGGTCTATTGCCTGTACATGCACACAAGTGACATTAATATTTATGTCATAGTTCTGAATTATGTAATACAAATGTTTAAAGCACCTGCAAGTTAATTGAGTAACATTACCACTTTTATAATCTTCTGCAGGCTATTTGAAGGCCCTGATTGATTGAAAGTATGTATGGGAGTCACAGGATTATTGATGCAGGGCTTATGTATTGTGTTCTATTGTTGGTTTAGTCCTTTGGGAGATATAAAGATGAGGGCACATAGGAGGACTAAATTAATATTCTAACTAAAGTACAATGGAATAGAGTAAAGGATGTTTATACTATAGAGTTGTATGATGGATTGATAATAGGGATGTTAGATATCTGGGTTATGTAGATGATCATAACATTGTTAGTAAATCATAGCATACTTTTTCAGATGGAAAATTTTCATACTTAATTTTATGAAAAATAAGTTTTCACAATCACAATCTTATACTAGCTCACAATTCTTGTTTGTTTATATTATATTGCTTGTAGAAAAAGACATATATTGGTAATCTTAGCATAAGTATATAGGATATAGAGAGGTAGAAATCATGTAAGATCACTGACTATTCCAGCAAGATATCCAAGAACTTCCAAACATGGAATGGTCAACATCAGCTTGACAAATGCCATCAAAAGAAATGATCAATGAAGAGGAAGGAAGCCAATTAAAATGCTGATTCCAAGGAGCCATCCAACCAAGGATAGTGTTGTTTGAAGATTGAATCCAGCCATCTATAGTAAACAAAGGAAGAGACATGAAATCTTCTATCTTCCATACTCTAATAGATTTGTCTGTTGACCCAGAGACAATGTACTTGCCATCAGAAGAGTAGGAAATAGAGGAGACTCTCTTTGCATGTCCCTGGAATATTAGGGCTGCCATGGTCTCACCTGTATTCATATCCCAAACTCTGATGGTCTTATCAAAACTACTAGAGGCAACATATCTGCCATCAGGAGAACAGACAACAGAACAAACATCCTCTTCATGTCCCTGATATGGACCTGCCACAGTCTCACCAGTAAGGGGATTCCAAACTCTGATGGTCCTGTCTCTTGAGCCTGAGACTATATGGTTACCATCATAAGAGTAGACAACAGAATAGACACTTTTTGTATGCCCCTCAAATGGATCTCCCACAGGCTTGCCAGTGATTGCATTCCAAACCCTAATTGTCATATCTGAAGAGCATGAGACAATATGATTGCCATTGGGAGAATATGCAACACAGTTGACATCCTTTGTGTGCCCCTCAAATGGACCTGCAAGAATCTGACCAGTTTCTGAATCCCAAACTCTGATAGTTCTGTCCCAGGAACCAGAGACAATGTGTTTGCCATTAGGAGAATAAGCAACTGACAACACTGAACCTTTGTGTCCCTGGAATGGGCCTACTGCAATCCTGCTAGTGGCTGTGTCCCAAACTCTTATGGTGTTGTCTTTTGAGCCAGACACAACATGTCTACAATCAGGAGAATAGGCAACAGAGTTGACCCAGTCTGTGTGTCCTTGTAGTGGACCTGCTACAATCTTGCCAGTTATAGCATCCCAAACACTAACTGTCCTATCATCTGAACCAGAGACAATATGTCTACTATCATGGGAATAGGCAACAGACAAGACTGAATTAGTGTGCTCTTGGAATGGACCCATCACAGTTTCACCAGTGATCACATTCCAAACTCTAATGGTCTTATCTAAACCACCAGAGATAATATGTGACTTGCCATCAGGAGAATAGATAACTGAACATATATCTTCTGTATGCCCATGGAATGGACCAGCCATAGTCACACCAGTAATTGCATCCCACACTCTAAGGGTCTTGTCTTTGGAGCCAGAAACAATATGTCTGCCATCAGAGGAATAGACAACAGAGTTGACATCTTTTGTGTGTCCTTGGAGTAGACCTATTGTGGTTCCACCAGTAACATCCCAGATTCTAATGGTCCCATCTGAAGAGCCAGAGACAATGTATTTACCATCAGGTGAACAAGCAACAGAATTGACATCACTTGTATGGCCAAAAAATGGCTCTCCCACAAGCTTGGCAGTAATTATATCCCAAACTCGAACAGTTTTGTCTTTTGAGCCAGAGATGACATGCTTTTTATTGGGAGAATAAACCACACAATTGACCCAATCTGTATGCCCCAAGAATGGATCTGCTGCAGTCATACCAGTAGTTGCATTCCAAATCCTAATGGTTTTGTCTGATGAACCTGAGACAAAATGTTGACCATCATGAGAATATGCAACAGACAAGACTGAGTTTGTATGTCCCAACCATGGACCTTTTATAGTCTCTCCAGTGGCCAGATCCCAAATTCTAATGGTCTTGTCTGAAGAACCAGAGAGTAGATGTTTACCATTAGGAGAACATGCAATAGATAAAACTGAATTTGTATGTCCCTGAAATGGACCTCCCACACTTTGACAAGTGTTTACATCCCATACTCTGATGGTGTTCTCCAAACAACCAGAGATTATATGTTTTCCATCAGGAGAGCAGGCAATGGAATAAACACCCTTTGTATGTCCCTGGAATGGACTAGCTACTGTCTCATCTATGGTCACATCCCAAATTCTGATGGTGTTGTCATATGAGCCAGAGACAATATGCTTTCCATCAGAAGAGTAGGCAACAGACCAGACTGCACCTGTATGCTCTTGAAAAGGTCCAGCTACAGCCTCACCAGTGATTGCATCCCAAACTCTAATGGTTTTGTCATCTCCACCAGAGACAATGTGGTTTCCATTAGAGGAATAGGCAACTGATAAGACTGAAGTTGTATGTCCAGATAGAACTTTCACAGTTTTGCCAGTGTCTGCATCCCAGATCCTAATAGTGCTGTCCTTTGAACCTGAGACAATATGCCTACTATCAAAAGAATAGGCAACAGAGTAGACCCAATCCTCAGATAGAACTATTAGAACTTGGTGTACAACCATTGGTGAAACTATAGTCAATCCATTCCAGGGACACAAGGATCCAGAAACAATATATTTTCCATTAGGAGAACAGGCAACAGACAAGACTGAATTTGTGTGTCCACATAAGATCTTCACATTCATGCCAGTATCTGCATCCCAGATTCTAACAGTTTGATCAAAAGACCCAGAGACAATGTGCCTGCCATCAGAAGAGTAGGCCACAGACAAGACCCCAGCACTATGTCCCTGAAATGCATCTTCCATAACTGGTACACCAGTAGTGGCATCCCAGATTCTAATGGTATTGTCATATGAGCCAGAGACAATAAGTTTATTATCAGGGGAATAGGAAACAGAGTTAACCCAATCTGTGTGTCCTTGGAATGGATCTGTCACAGTCCTACCAGTGACAACATCCCAAACTCTGATAGTGTTGTCCCTTGAGCCAGAGACAATATGTCTCCCATTAGAAGAGTAGGCAACAGAACTGACACAGTGTGTATGTCCTTTTAGGTTATGAACCTCTACTGGCCAGGTAGCTGGATGGCCAGATGTGATGGAAACATGTTTCTGTAAGTGGTTTGACCACAATTTGCATAATGGAGAGCTAGAAGGAGTCTGGGGCATAGCTGAGAGATACAAATGGGGGGTGGAAACTTTAAGGATGGTGAAAAATGCATGAATAAATCGGGATGCTTCTGATGCCAATATGGCAATCTCTTGGTCCTAGAATCCACCTTTATTAGTACTCTTATCTCAAACTATGATTTAACTAACCTTGGCCCAACTGTTCAAGAGCATGCAAGTCTCTTCAGCAGATTGGATGGGGAGTGTTGGAGAGGTGAGTGTAAGGAGACTTATGGCTTCCAGCCAGTAAGGAAAAAAGTTCTTGAAGAAGCAAGTGGTTTCATTCAACAATTCTGGTGTACAAGCAGCATATTGCAGATGCTTCATCCAGTATTGGCATGAATATGACAGATGTGGAGGGATATTCTTTTTCACCAATTTGTCTAGGTTAGGGACAACAGCATTGGGGAGCTGGGAGTCCTTGAGGCCACAGATGTTGAACTTGAGATTATTTTGCATACAAGTCAATAAGGCCTGTCCAAGAGACAGAGAATGTAGAGGCAGAATCTGGACATGGAAGATTGAGGGGGAATCCTTTCGAAGTAAGAAATCACGAAATGAAGTATGAAGGGGGCGAATTGGCTTGTCTTTATTAACCACTCCATCCAAAAGTGACCCCATTGGTTCAATGACAAATTGCATGCGTGGGTCAGAGTTGAAGAGGGCAGATAATGAAGCAAATGAAAGTGGTTCATGAAGTGCAAGAATGACAGCCATCACATATCGAAAAGACATCTGAGTATCATCAGATTGGAATAGTTGACTTAGCACAGTCTCATAGAGTGAATCCAGAATCGGCTCGGAAGCATTGTCTGCCCTCTGCAGAATTAAACTAAATCGATCACGCGGGACAGCTCCAGTTTCTTTAATAAAGTTGCATGCGGCAGCAGCCCATTGAAATAGATGCTGCGAGCGAGAGACGAGGGGAGATGAATCGAGTTCAGGATGTTTGGCAAGAGAATGACGAATATATTTGCCTATATCTTCGTCGACAACTTTATCCGGAACGTCACTCATATCCTTATGAATCAGGTAGGGGCCAGAAGGTAATGCGTCGAGGATGTCGCTCTCTGGGCGAGCCGTGATAAGGAAACGGAGATTCATTGGCAGAGCATTCTTAGCAATTTGCTTGGAGAGCGCGTCTAAAAGTGCGTGACGATTGGCTCGATCGCCGCTTTCATCGAGTGCATCTATGACGACCACCAACTGGGGGCCAATGGTGTCCAAGCTGCTACTAGGTCGGATGATAAACTGCTCCAGCTGTTCCGAAGGTGACTTCGACCCTCGTAGCGCCGTATTCTTCACGATCTCGCAGAGCACGGACCTGTGCTGCGGATCGTAGTTGCAGAGATCACGTGCGATAGTGCTGAACAAGTTTCGTGGATCCGGCTTTTTGACATCATCATTGCGAGAGAAGCAATATGACGACGCTAGCCTCATTTGCTCATCGTATAGTTGAGCAATCGAGTGAGCCACTGCGGATTTGCCCGACCCGGCAACCCCGGCGAGGAGGCACACACGCGGAGCATTCTCCGCTGGATTGTTTAGAATGTCACAAATCTCCCGAAGGAGAGACTCCCGAGTGCCGGGCAAACATCCTTTTTCTCGCTCATATCTAGCTTTTTCGTACGGTATTTTGTCGAGGTCAATCGATTCCGCTGTGTTGCATGCCCATGAACAACTTGACTACAATCCCTCAAGGCGCACTTACCAATGTTCAGCACCATGTCCATCATACGAATGACTGCGATTTCTGTGCGGACTGTGGCACCGTTCAAGAACGCGACTTTGAGTTCGCGCAACTTTTTCTCGTAATCCGTGATCTTCCCATCGATATCAGAGACCGTGTAAATCGCAGTACGTCTCCCTATATGAAGGTCAGTGGCGGGCATTGTGAAGCTAGCAGTGACTAACAGAAACTTTTTGACTTGGTGTAGTCGACAATAAAATTGCCGCATTCAGCCACCTGCTGAAGCAAAAGTGTGATAGTCCTTTCATGTTCCTCGATCTTCTTCAAGGTCTCAGCGTCGTGGACGAAGTCAAAGACATCACTCATCGTGCTTGCCAAGCGAATAATCCGGTCATCACGATATTTCTGGTTTATGAGTACCTGTGTGAGATATAGGTCATAATCAGCAATAACAATTGTGAGGACAAGCATACCGTGTTCGCAGCTGACACAATAGACCACGCTAGCGACAGATACGGATGAATCTAGGCAAGCGCCATACAGTGAGTGAGCGAAGCAAAAGAGTGAATACTAGTTACTGCTGTGATATCAGTCACGATCTTATCAAACTGCTTTAACTTCCGTAGAAAGACACCCAACGGGGTCTCTAATGTTTGTGCCTCGGTGAAGATACTTGTGCCAGTATTGACCGCCAGAGCCAGGTGGTCGGCCACCGCTGGTGCAGCGCCGAGCGTGATTATCACTTCCTTAGTTCTGGTGACAGCATCAGTTGCTCGGATTTCATTCGCGTTGGGACCCTTGCGCGGTTGAGCAGTGAACACAAACTTGACCGTAACCCCAGTAAGATTAGACGCGTCAGAGGCATCCTTGCGAAGTCCCTCCTCGAACACTTCAATTGCAAATATATCAGTAGAATATAACCTACAGATGGTATTCATACCGCCATCGTTCAATTTTCCTATGATCTCTCCGATCGTGTAGGTGAGAACTCCGGCTGGCGTATCCTTCTTCCAAGGAGTATAGTATTTCCGGTAAACTTTGACAAGCAGGGTGGACGTGTCCTCTCCGTCCCTAACAATAATCAGTTCCCTTAAGTGAAGTAAGAGAAAGTTACGAACCAAAATAGACCTGATTCCCAACGAGTAATGTTTCGTTTCTCTTTGGCCGTGGGCGTCTGTTGCATGGCACCTGCTACGGAAAACTGGACGTAGAATTTTCTTGACAGGGGAAACCTACGCCGCGCCAGAGTGTGAACTTCAATATCTGGAACGAAGCAATTTGATGTTCAGACAAAAAATGAGGACTGCAGTCGCACCTTTGATGATGATCACGAAGTTGGTCCTTGTGTGATTAAACTATCTTAGTATATCCTCAGCGAAACAGCAAGCAGTACATACATGACTTCGTGCAACGCTAGTATCCTAGAAGTTGGTCAGTGAATAGATGACTGAGCACTGCTAGTGAGGAACGATGGTGGGCGCAGGTAGAGGCGAACTAGTCGCCGCGTGGTGACAACGCGGCGTGTGGTATCAGTGGGCAAAAATCCCATTAGCCAATGGCATTTTGACCGCACTTAATGATATGGAATGAAGTAGGTAAGTTATCGTGCTTCGAGCCCATTACATCTGACCAGCTGTCAGTTTTGGCCTTAGCATGGTTGATTAGAAATTTGTAGCACCCTGGGATTCAAGTTAAGGGAATACATCTCGCTCATTCACTCGGAGGAGCTCGAAGGTGAAGTGAGCCCTCAACGTTCGACACCCGAATCACGCGAAAATGATCTCTCAAAGTTGGACCCAACGTGAAGAGCGTCAACGAGCTGCAGAACATTTTCAACTGGCGCTAGGCTTGCGTTGTTTCATCCCCACCGCCATAAATGCGGCAGCGATCGCAAAAGGTGAGGGCGAATGAAAAAACTGAGATCGCATGCTGAGGGTACCTGAAACTGTAGTCCATTGAAATACACATAATCAAGACAAAGAACAGATATGATACGAAGCGATAATGAGAACGAAGAAATAGGCAACACAGAATGACCTGTATGCAAGATCGTGGTCGGTTCGACGCGCAACATTGAGAAGGACTCCTTGATGCGAAGATGGGCTCGCCGCAGGCAGCCATGCTGAGATGGAGGGCAGACAGGAGCGCGGGGCGTGCGAGGAGGATCTGGACGAGGTGCGGTCGTCGTAGTGTCTCTTTCTCGACTCGCTAGGAGCAGAAGAGAACGAGATGGGCTTGCCAAGCCGCCGTGCTCAAGCTGGGCGACCTTGTCGGTCAAGTCCTGGAGATAAGCGACGGTGCGAACGAGGATCTCGAGCTTGAACTCTTTCTCGCCCGCAGCCTTTGGCTTTTGCCTGGGCTTCCTTGGGTCAAGTTCCTCGTCCTCCTCGTCTTCGTCCTCTGGGTGGGCGTCAGAGGGACGCTTGTACTCTGGGGGGACGAGCATGCGCAACGTGGCCAAGGCGTCATTAATTTTCGTGCGGCGCGCTTTCTCGATAAGAGAATGGTTTATTTTGCGCTGTGCCTCACGGGCAGCACGCGAGAGGGTGCCTGGTCTGCGACCGCGGCGCTTTGGGGTGGGTGCGTGGTCGTCAGGATCGGGCGGGGACGGGCTAGGCGGTGGTGGGAGGTCATCCGGGGAAGCGTCTGACTGAGAACGGGGTCGTTTCACCCTGCGGGATGGGTTGCAGGAGGCAGCGTAGACGTCCATGTGGGGGTGAGCAGGAGCGATGGGACGAAAGGAGGACATGGAGGCTTGCGAGAGTGCGAGCGAGTTTTATGGCCATTCTCGTGCTCGTGTGCTCCCAATTCGCTCTCATTGGCTGAGTTCAAGCACGTGTGTCCCTGCTCACACGACACCTCTCTCGCCTTCACCCGACACTTCCGAAACACGCGCGTCCAGGCACCCAACAACACTTAAACTACACCTCAGTCGAGCTCGATCGTGGCCAACCCACCCAAAGTGTAGCGCGCGCCTTCAATTGCTCTCGCCTCGTTTTATTTTGTCTGTATTTTCTCCCTGTCTCACTGCTCCCCTCGCTTGCCTGGCGCCTCGTCCCCTTTTCCGTTCGTTCCGCCTATTACTCGACAGCCTGCACGGCAACGTATGCTCGATACAACTTGTACTCGAACAAGCTTGAGTGTTCGACTGAGTGCTCAATAAAATTAGGCTAACAGTGAGGTTTTCCCTTGTCAAACCAGCTATCACGACGCGCTACTGGCACTTGGCAACTTGCATCCATACACTTTCGAGTATTGTGCGATAAGAGCCAAAAGAGGGCTAGTGTCTGTCGAACACTCAGCCGGACTTTGCCGTGACCTCGTTGACGCTGTTCCCTTATCATCGTCCTCGATCTCTGCCATCGATTACCTCCTCGCCTGCTCTACAGCCTGTGTTGGGGCCTTGATTTGCATTGCTCGTTGTTGTCGACGCACATACCCGTGCCATAGTTCTTCCTGTTCGCCCCAAGTGCATCACATATCACCTGTGAGCGCACACATAGCGTCTTCCGCCTATCGTCTAAACATTTTTGGCGTGTCTCTCGCTTCATTGTAGCTAGCCTCCCAAGACAGGCCGTGTGGCCCGCTGCAACTGCCTGTGGAACCAAATCTTTCCACCCGCTCTTTCTCTCACATCTCTGCTGTCTCTGCTATTCAATTCCGTTCTGTGTGAGTCGCATCATTCTTGACTTTGTGCTAATCTCTTATCTGTGCCTTGTTATCCTGTGTTAGTTTGACCACTCCCTGCTCTCACCTCCACATTTCTGTTGATTCCTGCCTGTTTAATTCTGGTTCTGTTGCTTGTGAGTTGCATATATGTGACCATAGTACCATTTCTCATCCCATTCTTACTTCAGGCATATCTGATTGTTTATTCTGTCTGTTTAGCACCCCCACCCTCACTCCCAGCATTTTCTTGCTCCCCTTGCTTGTCCAAATTCTCATTCCCTCAATACTTCAGCTTCTTGACTCAAATTTGTCTATTGATCTTTTCACTTTCCTTTACCCATCTGCCCACACCAATATTGACCCCCAATCTGTTGCTGCCTAATTGCCAGTTGACTCACCCACTCTGAGACCCTCCAAAATCTTTCTTCTTATCCAAGTATATGCCTTTGATGGATCAGAAAATCCCTGAAAATATTACTGTTCAAATCACAGGCATGTTTATGTTCTCTAATGAGTTTAGTTATACTTACCCCTCTTATTTAGTTGGTCACTTGTCCCTCTCATCCCCACTCCCCAAACAGAACATCTGTGTTACTATTTGTGTGGATAGGGTATCCAAAATCACATGCCCTGGAAAACTGTCAGATGATGGCCTAATGGTAACATGGGATCATCCATTTCTCTTGTATGCATTATTGCAGACAATTTCAATTATACTTGCTTATCTTTTTTACTGTAGCTCTGCACCTCCTTCCATGACTGTTGAGATATCTATCTGTGTCCTTCCAGAGACCATCACCCATTCATGGGCCAAACAGCCATTAGGTGATCAGATGACTGCAACTATAGCCAGCTTGTTAGAGTTTGGTAGTGACTGGCAATGTAGGTCAGATTGTTACATGCTTGAATCCAATTAATCATGAGCTTTAGACAATGTGTCTGGGCTTTCTGTTCATCCTGCAACTATATCCATCACATGTGTAACTAGTAAGATACTGGTAGGTTGTGTTATATGTAGTCAAGTGCACAAAACACTGAATATAGTTATTAGGTTGTATCCAATGGGCATAGTTGCCTGTCAACACTGACAAAGTATAAGAAAATGCTTTACAACTTTTCAAGGCAGTTCAAAAACATTGCCTGTGTATCAACATACATTGAAGTAAATCTCACAATGTTGGATCCATGCCCCTTGGGTCATTCCAAACACATTGAGATCTTGAATGATCTTGGGGTTGGTTATTCACTCTGTTATCAACAGGGGGGTAATATTGCAGATCTCAATAGGGCCATTGAGATTAAGCAGACAAGACTTGACCTCTGTCAAATGGGTCATCCTGAACATGCTAAAGCTCTTGGAGAACTTGCTATAGATCTGTGGAAACAATACTATATTCAAAGAAACTTGGAAGATCTCAATAGGCTTATAGTAATGGAGGAGAGATGGCTTGAATTGTGTCCATCAGGCCATGCAGGACATGGACATGCTCTTGGAGAGATTGCAGTATCCTTGTATGAACGTTATGGAAGACAGGGAAATGCAGTAGATCTGGATAGAGCCATTGAAGCAGGAGAAAAAAGGCTTGATATTTGCTCAAAAGATGATCCAAACTATCCTATAGCTCTTGGAAATCTTGCAGGAACCATCCAAACACGTTGTCAAAAACATGGAAATCCTAATGACCTCAATAGAGCAATTGATCTTCATGAGAAACGCCTAGCATTGTGTCCACCAAATCATCGAGATCATGGATATGCTCTTAGAAACCTTGCATCCTCACTAAGAGATCGCTATAATAAAATGAAGAATCACTCTGACTTAGTCAGAACAATCCAGTTATGGAAACAAGCACTGAATGGCTATCCAATCCAACATCCTGAATTTGCATCTGTTGCAGGTCAATTGGCACAAATGCTTCTTTCATCAAATTTCTCCCAAAACTTTCAGCATCACCCACATCCCAAAGATGAAGCATTTCAGACCTATGGACTGTTAAAAGCCTGCAGTCCAGCAGTTTCATTGTTCCTATTGCAGGCAGTCAAGCAATGGGTTCAGAATGCTGAAAAGCACAACCACTCCTCAGCATTGGAAGCTTACCAAACATTACTCAACACATTGGATCATTTCACCTCTCTCAAATCCTCTCTTGATTCTAGACATGAGACAATGCAAGCAAGAGTATCTGATGTAGCCAATGATGCATTTTCATGTGCTGCAAGACATGGGGACTTTCACAGGGCTGTGGAGCTCTTAGAGCAGGGTAGAGGAATTCTGTGGAACCAGCTCGCTCGTTTTGACATTTCAATTGTTGTATTGGAGAGTCAAAGTAATCGGGAGTGCGAGCTGGCAAGGAGATTCACACGACTGAGTGGAGACCTCAGGAAGTATGCTCAACGAACTGGAAGCAACATGGATCCTTACTGGCGGGCTCATGAAGAATGGGAGTCTGTGGTGGACGAGATTCGCCGTCTGGATGGGTTCTCACGGTTCCTCTTACCTCCCTGTTTCGACAAGTTCCGACGAGTCGCAGAACACGGCCCAGTTATCATCGTGAACGCAAGCAAATATTCCTGCGACGCCCTCATTGTCCTCCACACTCGAGGGCCTGTTCGCGTAGAGCTTCCTTCCACTCTCTCTGACGTCACTCGACTGTGCGCGCAGTTGTTGGAGCTTACCCAAGACGCACATGCCTATGGGACGAACAGAGAATTTTATGTGAAAGAGGTTCTACGCGAGCTGTGGATTTCTGTGGTTGAACCCATTGCCTCTATCCTTCAAAATGATGTTCACCTTCCCGCTCCCGGATCTGGTGGTATCCGACGTCGAAATTCACGTCTCTTCCTTTCCACGCTGCAGGTCCGCATCGGAAACCCGCGAAGAATCTGATGGATATCTATGTTTCCTCATACGCACCCTCCCTCTCGGCTCTTATTCGTGCACGAGACCGCATTCGTTCTCAAAGGCAGGCGCATAACGCTTCCAGGATGGCGAACGCGATCTCATTCGCAGCCGTTGGTCAGTCCCATCCGAGCGCAGATACGAAGCTGGGCCAGCTACCAGAGGTAGAACACGAACTCTGGAGGATCCGTAACGAAACAGCCATGCCCTCGAACGTGACATTCAGCACCGTCACCGGGGCCGAAGCCACCATTGACGGCGCTGTGCAAGCATTCCACGACAACCGTTGGGTCCACATCGCCTGTCACGGCGCCCAACATCCTTCAAAGCCGTTCGATTCCTGGTTCGCGATGGGCGACGGAAAGCTCACCCTGATGCGCATCATTCAGGAGCGCTACGCCAACTCCGAGTTCGCGTTTCTATCCGCGTGCCACACCGCGGTGGGGGACGAGTCGACCCCGGACGAGGTGCTCCATCTCGCAGGTGGGATGCAGTTTGCAGGGTTCAATGGGGTGATTGGGACGTTGTGGAAGGTGGACGACTCGGTCGCGCACCAGGTGGTCACTCGGTTTTACCAGGAGATGTTCAAACAGCCCGTGCTTGATTTCGAGTATGCGGCGAGGGCGCTGAACACTGCGGCACTTGAGACTGCCGACGAAGTCTCCCTGGAGAAGCGGATCGTGTTCGTGCACATCGGAATTTGAGTTCTTCCATTGATTAGTAGGCATTCTTTTTTCTGTTACAGAATTTCAAACATGATCATTGATGACGCTTTCCTTGCAGATATGCCCACTGAGTTTGTGATATGTTGTGATCTCGGTACTAGCATGTCATGTTGATCCCTTTTCACTATTCCGGAATTGTAGTCGTCTGAAGTAGGTTTCCGTACGATACTTTTGATTCGTCGGTATGTCTTGTGTTCGAACTTGTACCCAATTGCTGTGCTTTATCCAAATCGAAATCTCATCTTCGTAAGATGCACATTTGGGGTTGTTCTTGCATCGACAAAACAAGCAGCTATAACTTCCGAGCACCGCCTCAGAGCCAAAAGAGGATCAGTTACTCAGCCATGACCTCGCTGTCGCCTTGTCAGCGCCATCTGATCTTTGGCATCGATCACCACTTCGCCTGCGCTATAACTCACGTTGGAGGCCTTAATTTGCATAGCTCGTCGCTGCCAACACATATTCCTAGCTTTCGGCTTCACTCTCACATACCTGCACCATAGCTCTTCCCGATCCCAAGTGCTTCACATCTCACCCGGGTGAGCGTGCACATAGCACCACTTTCCGCCGATCATCTATCTAACAATCCTTTTCTGAAAATTTCTCGCTTTGTTACACTCAGCCTCCTGGAACTCGCCATTCTGTCTAGCCTGCCGCAACTGGTCAAATCCTTGTCGCCCGAATCTTTCATTCGCTCTTTCCTGCTGCGTTTCCCACTTACTCACATTTCGCGTCTGTGTTGTGTTCCATCCAGTTTTAACACCGCCTTACCCATCTTCGTACACCAGCCTCCATTCCTCTTCAATTTTGTGCCTACTTGTCTCTCAACCACTGTATTCCATGTGAGTCACATCATTCCTGGCTTTGTGTTGATCCCCATCCATGCTTTGTTAGTTTTACCTCCACTTGGTGTCACCTCCTTGTTGTCACTTCCATTCCATTCCATTGCTGTGCTTGCTTTATTTCAGTTCTGATACTTGTGAGTTACACACATATTTTCATTCCCTTCTGGTTTCAGGCACATCCAATTGTTTATCCAGTCCCCTCATCTTCACCCCCAATATTTTCCTGCTTCCCCAAATCCTTCATTCCCCTAATACTTTAGTTTCTTGCCTGGATCATTCTAGTTTCCTTTACCTATCTGCCCACATCCAATATTGACCCCCAGTATGTTGCTGCCTAATTGCCAGTTGACTCACCCACTCTGAGACTGTGTTAATTCTTGCCTTCTTATCCAAGTATATGCCTTTGATGGATCAGAAAATCCCTGAAAACATTACTGTTCAAATCACAGGCATGTTTATATTCTCTGATGAGTTCAGTTATACTTACCCTTCTTATCTAGTTGGTCACTTGTCCCTCTCATCCCCACTCCAAAAACAGAATATCTGTGTCACTGTTTGTGTGGATAGGGTATCTAAAATCACATGCCCTGGAAAACTGTCAGATGATGGCCTAATGGTAACATGGGATCATCCATTTCTCTTGTATGCATTATTGCAGACAATTTCAATTATACTTGCTTATCTTTTTTACTGCAGCTCTGCACCTCCTTCCATGACTGTTGAGATATCTATCTGTGTCCTTCCAGAGAGTATCACCCATTCATGGGCCAAACAGCCATTAGGTGATCAGATGACTGCAACTATAGCCAGCTTGTTAGAGCTTGGCAATGACTGGCAATGTAGGTTAGATTCATACTCCCTTAATGTCAACTGATTATGTTATTTAGACAATGTGCCTGGGCTCTCTGCTCATCTTGCAACTGTATCCATCACATGTGTAGCTAGTAAGATACTGGTAGGTCCTGTGTTATATGTAGTCAAGTGTGCAAAATACTGAATATGGTCAATAGGTTGTATCCAATGGGCATGATTGTCTATCAACACTGGAAAAGTATCAGAAAATGCTCTACAGCTTTTCAAGCCAGTTCAAAAACATTACTTGTGCATCAACATACATTGAAGTAAATCTTGCAATGTTGGATTTATGTCCCTTGGGCCATTCCAACCACATTGAGATCTTAAATAATCTTGGGATTAGCTATTCACGGTGTTATAAACAGAGGGGCAGTATTGCTGATCTCAATAGAGCCATTGAGATTGAGCAGAAAAGGCTTGACCTTTGTCCAATGGGCCATCCTGCACATTCCCATGCTCTTGGAGGACTTGCAATAGATCTATGGAAACAATATTATATTCAAAAGAACATAGAAGATCTCAATAGGCTTATAGTAATGGAGGAGAGATGGCTTGAATTATGTCCACTAGGCCATTCATACCATGGACTAGCTCTTGGAGAGTTAGGGATATCCTTGCAAGAACGATTCTGGAGACAGAGAAATATGGCAGATCTAGACAAAGCTATTGAAATGAGAAAAAGAAGACTTGATATCTGCTCAAAAGATGATCCAGAATATCAAAGAGCTCTTCGTCATCTTGCAATATCTCTTCGTGAACGTTATTACAAACAGAAGGATGTCATAGACCTAAATCAGGCCATTGATCTTGGGGAAAAACAGCTAAAGCTCTGCCCATCAAATCACACTAGCCACACATTTGCTCTTCAAAATCTTGCAGTATCATTACAAGCCCACTATTATACAACAAAGGACCACTCAGATTCTGTCAGAGCAATCCAATTGTTAAAACAAGCATTGAATGCCTTTCCAATACAACATCCTGAATTTGCATTTACTGCAGGTGAATTGGCACAAATGCTTCTGTCATCAAAAGACTTTCAACATCACCTACTCCCCAAAGATGAAGCTTTCCAGATCTATGGACTGTTAAAGGCCTGCAGTCCAGCAGTTTCATTGAACTTGTTGCAGACAGTCCAGAAATGGGTTCAGAATGCTGAAAAGCACAACCACTCCTCAGCATTGGAAGCTTACCAAACATTACTCAACACATTGGATCATTTCACCTCTCTCAACTCCTCCCTTGATTCCAGACATGAGGCTATGCAAGCAAGAGTATCTGATGTAGCCAATAATGCATTTTCATGTGCTGCAAGACATGGGGATTTTCACATGGCTGTGGAACTCTTAGAGCAGGGTCGAGGAATTCTATGGAACCAACTTGCTCGTTTTGACATCTCAATTGCTGCATTGGAGAGTCGAGGTAATCGAGAATGTGAGCTGGCCAGGAAATTCACACGACTGAGTGGAGACCTCAGGAAGTATGCTCAACAAACTGGAGGCAACATGGATCCTTACTGGCGGGCTCAAGAAGAATGGGAATCTGTGATAGACGAAATTCGCCGTCTGGATGGGTTCTCACGGTTCCTCTTACCTCCTTGTTTTGACGAGTTCCAACAAGTTGCAGAACAAGGCCCAGTTATCATCGTGAACGCGAGCAAGTATTCATGCGACGCTCTTATTGTCCTCCACGCTCAAGGGCCTGTTCGCGTAGAACTCCCCTGTTGTCTCTCCGATGTCACTCAATTGTGCGCGCAGTTGTTGGAGCTTACCCAAGATGCGCATGCATATGGAACACACAGAGAATTCTATGTGAAGGAAGTGCTGCGCGAATTGTGGTCCTCCGTGGTCGAACCCATCGTCTCTGTCCTCCAACATGATGTTCACCTTCCTCCAGGCTCTCGGATCTGGTGGTATCCGACGTCGAAATTCACGTCTCTCCCATTCCACGCTGCGGGTCCGCATCGGAAACCCGCGAAGAATCTCATGGATATCTATATTTCCTCATATGCACCCTCCCTCTCTGCTCTCATTCGTGCGCGAGATCGCCTTCGTTCTCAAAGGCAGATGCAAAACGCTTCCGGGATGGCGAACACGATCTCGTTCGCAGCCGTTGGTCAGTCCCATCCGAGTGCAGATACAAAGCTGGGCCAGCTACCAGAGGTAGAACACGAACTCTGGAGGATCCGTAACGAAACAGGCATGCCCTCGAACGTAGCATTCAACACCGTCACCGGGGCCGAAGCCAACACTGACGGCGCTGTACAAGCATTCCACGACAACCGTTGGGTACATATCGCCTGTCACGGCGCCCAACATCCTTCAAAGCCGTTCGATTCCTGGTTCGCGATGGGCGACGGAAAGCTCACCCTGATGCGTATCATTCAGGAGCGCTATGCCAACTCCGAGTTCGCGTTTCTGTCCGCGTGCCACACGGCGGTGGGAGACGCGTCGACCCCGGACGAGGTGCTTCATCTCGCAGGTGGGATGCAGTTTGCGGGGTTCAATGGGGTGATTGGGACATTGTGGAAGGTGGACGACTCGGTCGCGCACCAGGTGGTCACTCGGTTTTACCAGGAGATGTTCAAGCAGCCCGTGCTTGATTTCGAGTATGCGGCGAAGGCGCTGAACACTGCGGCACTGGAGACTGCCGACGAAGTCTCCCTGGAGAAGCGGATCGTGTTCGTGCACATCGGAATTTGAGTTCTTCCATTGATGTACGCATTCTTTCCGTTACGGAGATTCATATATGATGATGCTTCCCTTGCAGATATGCCCACTCTGAGTTTGTGATACGTTGTGATCTCGGTTCATGTTGATCGCTTTTCACTATTCCGGAATTGTAGTCGTCTGAAGTAGGTTTCTGTACGATACTTTTGATTCGTCGGTATGTCTTGTGTTCGAACTTGTACCCAATTGCTGTGCTTTGTCCAAATCGAAATCTCATGTCGGTATGCATTTGGGGTTTTTCTTGCTGTGTCGATGTTGGCTGTTCCATGATTAACCTACCAGACTCCCTTTCAAAAGTGACCCCACTAGTTTGATGAAATATTGCATACCTGGATTCAAGGTGAGGAGAGCAGATAAAGAAGCAAGCAGAAGAGGCCCGTGAAGAATAGCCATCAATTCATGAAAGGACCATAGAGTATCGTCGGATCGAAATAGTTGGTCAAGTACGAGTTGATACAACCAATCAGGTCGCTCGGAAGCGCTGTCTGCTTTCTGCAAAAGTAAACTGAATCGCTCGCGAGGATCGGCTCCTGCTTCTTGAATAAACCCGCGCGCGGTAACAGCCCACTGGAAGAGATGTTGCGAGCGACGAACTAGCAGACGACACCACTCCCCGTTAGGCCAAGCCGATTCGAACTCATGATGTTTGTCAAGAAAATGATGGACGAATCCCTCGATATCTCTATCGACGATCGCCTCGGATATCTCCCCCATTTGTTTATGAACCAAGTGGGGGCTCGACGGAAATGCCTCGAGGATGTCACTCTCTGCGCGGGCCGTGATGAGGAAGCGAAAGTTTGATGGTAAACCCTTGTGGGTAACCTGTTTGGAGATGGCTTCTAAAAGTAGTCGACGACTGTCTCGATCGTCGCTCTCGTCGAGAGCATCGATGATGACCACCAAAGGCCCGATGGTGTCCAGGTGCTTGCAAGATTCGACGATAAACCGCTCTACTGGCTCTGAGGGAGACGTCGGTGTGGACAGTGCTGAATCGGCGTTCAGGATTTCCCACAGTGCAAACTTGAACGGCTTGTAATGGTCACAAAGGTCCCTCGCAATAGCCGTAAAAAGATTTCCTGGACGTCGCGCCGCTCGGTCGGTGGTAGAGAAGCCATAGGAAGAGCCTGGTCTTCTCTGCTCGTCATACAGCCGAGCAATTGAGTGAGCTACTACGGACCTGCCCGACTCGGATCCCGCGACGCCAACGAGGAGGAAGACGCGTGGGGCATCTTGGACAGGATCGTCCAGAATGTCACAGAGCTCTCCAATGAACGACGCGCGTGTCCCACGCAGACACCCCTTCTCCCGTTGATACCTAGCACCGATAGCACGTGGGAGGTCGTTCGAGACGATGACTTCCCCTGCGTTTCACACTATGAACACCGGACGTAGTCAAGGAAGAAGACGCCTACCAATGTCTTCTACAACGTTCATCACCTGAACAACAGTGATTCCCGTCTGAAGCGCGACGCCCTCCAAAAAGCCATACTTCAGTTCGCGCAAAATCCGTTATCCTGGCGGCGATATCAGAGAACGTGTATCTCGCAGTGCTC
>JBBPTV010000350.1:0-25846 GCA_038094275.1 Tubosaeta brunneosetosa | reverse complement strand
GCTGCGTCACCCTTTGCCTTCGTTGTCATGGGATGCGTTATTGAGCTGCCGTCGCGGTCGCATAGTGGTGTACTACGTGAGCCGTGGCGGGATGCGCTTGTACTGCCCTCACCTGTGGTTGTGCCAGCTCGTCATCGTCGAGGTCGCACCATTCGTCGCCGACATGATAAGAGGTCAATACGAAAGAGTCCTTTGGGACTTTCAAGGAAAATTCCAACAATGATCACGTGGTTTTCATTTGAACCTCTATCACGGCGAGCATGAAGGCGGCTCAGCGACACACCCACGTGGCATGCTTACGAAGACGACGGCGATGCGCGGGGTGTGCAACCTTTTCCATCGCGACGATGAAGAGGGCCACCACCTCAACGATGCAACAGCCATGACGACGAGGGCGTGGGCATGCAACGGCATGCCTGCCATGACGACGCATTCATCACGAGGGGGTGCGCGGCGCGTCCACCAACGCTCCGACGGTGGGGCACAACTACGTAACCGCCCGGTGCCGTCACAACACTGATGACAATGGCGTGTTCATAACCACAACGCAAACGAGGAGGGTGGTGTACCCACCACGAGGAGGCGTAACGATGAATACCACGACGAGGACGTGGGGGCGCAACCACCGCAACGCCGATGACGAGGGATGGTGGTACAACGGCGCACTCATCACAATGCAAACGACTAGGGCGAAGATACACCCACTACCACACTGGTGACGAGGGCGGGGGGAGCCCGATGGCGCACCACCATTACGATGACGACGACGGGGGAGGACAGTGCAACGGTGCGCTCATCATCACCACCACCACCACCACGATGATGACAAGTGCGATGAAATCCAATAGTCCACCCACAACGCGAGGACAAGGGCAAGGCATCAAGAAATCGCTTTACACCTTGCCCTCATGATGTCGACGGGGAGTTCCACGATGACGATGACGAGAGTGCGAGGGCTACACAACGGTCCCCACTACGCGAGACAAGGAGTGCGAAGAGTACAACAGCCCACCGTGACAATGACGACGGAGCGAGGAGGCGCAACGACCTGTTCACTACCGTGTGCTTACCTGTGCACGGTGCATCACTCTCACCACCCCCACGCAACGATGACGAGGGGGGGCTCGACGACTTGTCCATCATCATGATGTCAATGAGAGCGAGGCAGCGGCTTGCCTACCACGTGACGACAAAGGAGGCGGGGCAACGGCGACAAACACCATACGGAGAGAAGCCGCTTCAGCGTCGACAGTCGACTGTGACGAGGATGGCGTGCGTACCACTACTCTGACGACAACAACTACCGCCACGCAGCGACAACGAGGTTGCCGAGGGCCGCGCTACGGCACCCCACCACTACCACCGTGCGACGACAACGAGAGGGGGCCCACCGATACCCCCATGGTGCACCACCACTAACATGTGACGATGACAAGGGGAGGTCTCAATGACGTGCCTACCACCTCGGGATAAGGCGAGGGGGGTACCCAATGTCGACGGGGGCAACACAATGGCTCGCCCGCTGCCCTCAGTACTTCTGCGCCCCCTGATCAGTTTGGCCGTCGCCCCGGCCGAACATGGCGGGCGGATCATTGGCTGTGGGCGTAGCGATCTTATAGTACAATAGCGCCCTTGTACATGAATTGAGCTAGTCTTTTCGTCATGTTTGCGAGCCTTGAGTGTGACTTTCTGGCCTACTTACATAAATGTCTTGAGGCATGAAAGTGGACCTACAACAGCCGACGCCACTGTGACCTAGTACTATGCACGCCCGACACCGCCCACGCTCTCCGCCTTGCCCAGTCCCACTGCCACACCACCCAATACCCAGAGTTCACTGGCCATAAGCCTTGAATCGGGATCTCCTTGGAATAGCGTGCGAGTAAGCATATGTTTCGATCTAGCAACAGTAAGGCTTGCCAGGCGTTCAAAGCGTGCGAGTGTCGACAGGTATGTATTTCGCTCTAGCAATCAAGGCCGTTGTCAACGTGTGCTCTGCAACCCAGGAACTGCGCGTAGTCCGTCAGCCGACGTGGTAGTCGAGCTACCTACCACCTATCACACATGCCGTCGCCGTCGCCGCACAAGTCAAGGCCAGTGACAAGTTGGCCGTTTAAGATATCATTTATAACCTCCAAATAGGTGGTGGCCTCAGTCTAGTTTCAAGTTTTAGCACTTCTTCTCGGCGCTCGAGTACACCCGAGTGCGCTTAAGTGTGTCAAGTCCGGATGAGGCTATGACCAAATGCCAGATCGGCGCCCTTCTCTGGCCTCAAACAAGTGTGAAGCAGCGTCGCCGACTCGCCTCACCGATCAAACGATGGTATAGTCCGGCAAGAGAAAACACGGAAGTTGATTATACTGTATGTTTGAACAATATCATGTTTCTGGTTGTGTTTCTAGAGTACTGGAACCTGAAGCAGTTTCATGACCATGCCACCACGTCGTGCGCTCAGCAGTTCGTATGGTGTAAATACCTGGCTCTCTCATCTTTCACTCACAGGTACTGGCTGGTAAGTGCATCCACTTACTTCGTATCAACCATGGTACTCACTTTACTTTTTGTCAGCCCCTTCTATATTCTTCAACTGACTAGCTGTTGACGGCTAATTATCCTCTTGTTCATTAAACGCTCCTTGCGATGCATTTTTATTCCGTTTTCTTCTTATTTATAGTTGTCTCCCTCGTCGCCTCCGCACCCGCACCCGCGCCCGCCCGGACGGATATCTCTGTTTCTTCCCATGCAGAGTACGTATCAGATACTACACTCTGATAATGAGTGTTGATCACACGTACTAGACAACCGGATACACAAGAGCTGTTCAAGAATGACGCCAAAAATAAGTGAGATCCATTTGAACAGTGGGTACCTCGGATGGGACAATTGATGATTACCTTGTGGATAGCCCACTAACCCGTGGGAACAGCGTGAGACGCAGCAAACGGGGATGTTCTGACCCGTGGTGAGGAGTATCTTGTATCTAATTCTACTTAATTCTGATGTCTGCTCCACTCCTTCCGGCTGGCCTCCAGCATACAAGGCTTTGAGGCCGATTCGTGACAGTGGCAATGGCAGAAATGATGGTCAGGGCAGTGGTGGTAGTGGTGACAGTGGGCGTGGCGGCAGCACTAACAATGGTAAGCGATGAGTCGATGTACAAAAATTTCTACGCAATTGACAATAATGTACAGTGAGTTCATTTGGGTGTTTCTCTGGTGACCCGGATTGCTTTATCTTTAGTCTCCACTATACGTTGCCCGCCCTGTCCACCATTCGCCATCACTGACAGATCCTACCGTCAGTTCGGCCCAAGGTGCGTATAAATTTTATTGTAAATACTGTCCGTACAATTGACATTCACCCAGATTCGACAGTGAGTTCGAGGTTGTTTCTGTGACACGGTGTTTTTACTGTCGAATATCTTGCAGAACGCGCGATATTACGACGGTTATCGCAGATATGGTACTGATAGAAGGCATGGGGCTATGCCCGATACTGATCCGGATTATGGTTATGATCACCCTCGTATTGGCAAGTGTCAAAATCATAAATCGCCAATGCAACTGACAATTGGCGACAGTGCGTTGATCACAATGTTATTTCGATAGCACTGAATGTTCTTGCCATTAACTTGTAGGGCCAGCAGGAAATGTACTCGCAGGGTCTCACCGGTAGCAAGTGACAACCTACGAATCGTGACGAGAAGGCTCAGTACGGGACGCACGCCACAGTAGCGGGGTAGTCTTCGCAGGAGTCTTGTATGAAGATGCCATGTATGCTAGCCTTCTACGACGGCAGATGTTACGCAGGGAGAAAACAGGATATCAGTGAGCCACTCTCGCGATAATCCGTATTTCGGTTGTACGCCCCTAGACGAATGGGATAACTGTGCTTGCAATGGGTATGATGATGTCACACTTGAGAGTAACTTGGCAGTCAGAAGTCTGCCTTCAATGCGCTTGCCATGCGGAATTAGCAGAGCCATCTCTGCAGCTCTGCGCACGGGCGGTGGATGGATCGACGCAGGACTACGCTACGCTAGCCTACACCACCTACCACGCTAGGACTGCACACGCCTTGCCCACTGGTCCAACCGTCACAATGAAACCGTTCGTGTTGACAAAGATGAGGGGAAAGCCCCTGCAAAGGGCAAGGGTGCCGAGCAGACAGCGAAGGATCAGGCCAGTCACTAACCCAGAAAGCCAGGATTGCCGGAGACTCTGGCATGGCAGATGATGAGTGAGGGCTGGTGTGGTTGAGGCTGCGGCGGTGAAATTAAAGTTGCACTGCTTGGTATCGATGCAACGTTTGCTGCCTTGTTGTATGTACTCAGTTCTCAATCTGCACGAATATCGTTGTTTGTTGTCTTCAAATTTCTGCATCTCATTGGTCCATCAGTATCTTTTGGGGAAGTCTGGGACTTGACTCTTGGCGCCGCTACGATATAGTATTGTTTCCAAAGTTAATTGTGTTTAGCACTAGACCGCTCGAGGCGTCAACAAGAAACAGAATCCTCGTGAGAGGCAAATGGATAATGTCTGTCCGCAAGAAGGGAAACCTAGCTTGGATGTGTATGTGTTCATTCTCGTGTCGTACATATACTGGTCCCTAGTCCATGTCCGAAGGGCATAACTGATACCATTGCGCTGTATACAGGCGCGATCAATCTTTGTGTTTCGCATAAACGGAGTAGGAACTGAACGTACAAGGCACCACGGCGGCTTCTTGCAAATGCGCTTCACGCGGTGCTTCTGCCATCACGACAGCAAATCCGCTAGACAGCAAGTGAGTTCGGGGAGTCACGCTCGTTCACTGGCGTTGGCGTACTGGTAGAGGTGCCAATCGATATGACTGTTCCAAAAGTAGAAACGTGAGAGCGTGCCCTTCTAGGTAATCGACAGGACTGCTCACCAGTGAAGGAACCAGGGACCCGCATTATCTGTGGCAAAACGAATAGTCACGTTGTCTGTGCCACTGTTGCCCATAGACACCACATCACGCCGAACAGGATTCACGAAATTCGTCGCATTGCTGCCCGCCACCCGTACAACATCGAAAGCGTGCTGAATGAGGCCGTTTAGCCACTCAGTAAGAGAGGTTCGAGTAGACCACGTACACCGTGAAGATGCATAGGGTGCTGAATATTTACACGCATGGTCGACCTGAGCGTGAATCGATATCCTAGAAATGGGTACTTACGGGACCGCCGCTGGCTAACGTAGGATTTGAGAAGCTTATTTCAACCACCTTGTTCAAGGGGAGTTCGTAGACACTTCCATTCGGCAACAGTGTCGAAGGATGCCTTGCCCCACTGAGGATCTGGAGAAGCACAGGAACAGGAGGGGGAGCATAAGATACATTGTTTATTGTAAAATACCCCGACTCGTTGGTCCCAGCGACAAGTTCGAGGTTCACGTCTGCCTTTCCGATCTCGGGTATCCCAGGTGCACCCGGATTGATGAGTGGGTGAAGGCGGCCCTCATCGAAAGAGAGCTCGTGAGGGCCAGGATCAGTTGTGGGCTCTTGCTCTGGCGCGCCTTCATATCGTAAGATCGCCATATTCTGTCCTCCCTCGAACGAGGCGTTAGTCGCACCACTGGCAACACGAATCCAATAATTTTCAATAGCCCGGTTTGCCGTCACTACCACGGAGTAGCGTTGGCCCGCATAGATCGGTATTGAGTCGACTTCTATGGGAAACACTTCGTTCCCATCTACCTCGATAATGGCCATGCGGTGACCATCGATCGTGAAGTTGAATGAAGCATGGCAAGCCAGGGAAACAAGGCGGAAGCGATACCGTAATCCAGACTGGATATGGATGACTGAGAGTGGCGACGCTGGTCCACCAGGGTAGCGACCACGACCATTTATCAACGTCGAATTTGCGTCTACTTCTGAGAAGAAATTTTGGAGTTGGATAGAAGGTTCATGATACCTGTAGCCAAATCAGCCCACACATTTCCACGAGAGAACTTGCTCACCAATCAGACAAGGTGATAACCGTGTCTTCTGCTTGCAGTTACTACAGAAAAACGATCGGATGGTTTCTGGAGGCTCACCATCATCAACGTCGTACATATGTGCAAGGGGATCCCTATGATCGTATATGACAAGTGGCCCTCGAAGTCCATCGCAGTACTGAGTTGAATAATGTGAGTGGTACCAGTAGGTTCCTGACTGATGAGCAACATCAAATTTGTATTCGAACGTCTCATTTTGACGAAGAGGGCATTGCGTGACGAATGAAACGCCATCTGCCCAATTAGACGTTTTCTGCACAATTCCATGCCAGTGCTTTTTTTTGGAAGAATGAGAAAACAATCTGTGTACCTGTGCATAATTGCTTACGATACTAGTTTCGAGAGGCATCGTAGCGTCTGTGAGTCCATTGAAGACTTGTACACAAAAATGATCGGCCTGGGACACCATGATGAATGTGTGCAATCCGAGCGCGATGCAAACCTTGCCTTGCTAGCTCGGATCAATGGTGCAGGGATGACACCATTTACAAGAACAGCTCTGTGGAACGTCAAAGCTTTTCAAAAATGGAAACGAACAAGGAATTACGATCTGTCGTAACCGTCTGGTGCAACAACGCCGTTCGAAATATGGAGTTTGCTCACTGGACCAAGCACAGTGGTGTTCGTGTCGGAGCCCGCGGGGCTGGAAGACGATAGACCAAGGAAGGTGACAACAAAGAGAGACCACAAGAGCATCTGAAGGAGGGGATGCACCATTTGGTACCCTTGAGCTTCTTATATGCATCCGGTACACAGATAAGCTTGAATATGGGCTAAGGGTTAATTCCCTTTCCGTAGACCTCCTGGCACCCATAGGCCTACACTTGAGTGCAAGGCTAGTAGCATAAGATCGGAAGGAACGAGAATTAAGGCCACTCTGCTGCCGTGAGAACAATGTCACGGAATGCCGGACGCTCTTTCTGGGTCAAGGAGTTGTTATCTGGGTTTAGTAAGACGAAAAGGAAACCCACCACCATTTCTGCATTGCTCGATGTGAGCAAGTTATGACTTGGCGATTCGAGCGGCCATTCGTGTAGAAATCGGGAGGTGTGGTGGCGCATGTTCAATTTCTCGTTGCTAGCTGGGATCAAGTCTTCCTCATCCACAAGTACAATTGCGTGGAATGCGCTGGATTTGAGGGCTGGCTGATCGTCAAGGTTCAGGTCGGTGTTCAATGCCGTTGAAGTGGACTGACCTCGAAGTAAATTTCAGTTCAGCTCGTAATTTAGCACTTCATGACGGCGAACTGAACAATCGACTTCGAAGTGTGGCGCATCTTGAGCCTGTAATAGACATGTCCGCAAAGTGCAAAGTGCTTGCCCAATCCAGCCCGCTGCGGGCCTCTTGCCATCCACACTAGAACGCCGTGTCCATTGACGTCGCGCCACAGAATCAAGATCCAGCCCTGTCTGGGAGAAAATGAGGAACACGTGCGGATGGTGGTTCGATACATAGCAGATGACTTTCTGCCACCCGACATTAATGCATCCGCGCTCTCGTT
The DNA here is from genome assembly GCA_038094275.1 of Tubosaeta brunneosetosa. Classification (NCBI taxonomy): domain Eukaryota; kingdom Fungi; phylum Basidiomycota; class Agaricomycetes; order Boletales; family Boletaceae; genus Tubosaeta; species Tubosaeta brunneosetosa. The sequence goes on along the minus strand of JBBPTV010000350.1, from coordinate 18,322 downwards.
TGGCCATGCCCAATGGCGGCAACTTGGTAGGAGTATCAAGAGAGCGAGACCGGAGCTGTCGGGGCCATCTGCTCGCTCTCCAGGGTGTCTCGGTTTGGGCAAGAGAACGTACGAATGGAAGAGGCGATGATATCGTCGAAATCGTGGAAGGCACTCTTTACTACCCGCAAATAACCGTGCACGGCAGCTAAGCGGGGCGTCGGCGTGCTTCCAAGACAAACTATTGCACCATACCCACTCTCACCCGCAGTGTCACCCATCCTCCGCGTCTAGCGCTGTAATACTCAGAATCCCCACTGTCTGATGCAAAAAGAACGTCTAGATCGTACGAAAATACCGTGCCCCACCCTCAGACAGCCTCTACGCCGCGCGTCAGTATCTCGACGCTAGCGAGAGGGTACATACAAAGGTGCGTACCTAGATTCTATGGACAGCAACAGAACACACGAGGATACCATGTATCGGGGGTGACAGAGAAAAAACGCGTCGGGGATGAACTTGATGCCTCGGGCCTCGGCAGTAGCGGACCTAAACATTAGCTGCATGAATAACGCGTTAGGCGCATAGCTGGTGGTTCCAACATCCGTGTTCGAGCTCGACACCATCCACCATTGGAAGGGCCTAAGACCCCTAGAGAGCATGCAGAGGAACCCGGAAGGCGTGCAGGTGGTGGATGGATGCAGACTGTGCCAGACAGCCGACGATTGCCTACGCCAGGACTGCCGACAACCCACATGCCCTCTCGCCTGGTAATGCCCAACCGTTCAGCACGTACGTCCTCTTAGACACCAAATAAAGGCGGGAGACACTTACCTTTTCTCTTCCTTTTCCTTTTGAAACGCATTTTTCGCCACTCCTTCCATACCTTCACCTCTCCACAAGATGGGCACCTGTCTGCGGACATGTTATATATACGTAGGTCGAGTTACCAGAGCACAGAAACTAAAGATGACAGAAGAAAGACGTACCGGTGGATCGACGTGACAGGGAGCACAATGATTGCCATGCATTGAGTAGGCATGTGCAGCCTATGAAGTGACTTGCACAGCTAAAAACAGCACGATCAGTCCAGCGCTAAGCAGAAAGTCAGACCAGTACACATATTAGAAACTTGCGCTTGAACATGAACTTGGAGAAGAAGTGAGAAGTAACACAATCTGCCTCTTTGATCAAAGGCACTACAGGGTTGGGCATACCTATCACGAAAGAATGCCAGCAATGAGAGCAGGATCGAACTCGCGAGTGTCTTTGACGAGGCGTTCAGGTCTTCCGCTCAATCTGCTCAGAGACCCAGTACGTTGCACCATCTCCATCAGCGTCAAGGTCCATTACGACAAAGTACCACTTAATACTAGTAGTGGGGACTCCACGGACGTGAGATGTCTTATACACAAACGTGAATACTGAACAGGATGGAGGAGATACTCAGCGCACGCAACGAGTTCAGGAATGATAGGATGAACCCCCAGGCGGACAAGGAGGGGCCTTGGCCATGGAGGTGACGCAGAGGCACCCAAACAAGACAAGAACGCACCTGCCATAGACAGGCGGTGTAGTCAAATATTGCTGAGATGGAGTCCAACTGCGACAGATGGACTACAGAAAGGTGATCGTCCAGAGAAGAGTTGGCGTGGAAGGAGATGCTTGTAGGAGTTCTGGTCTGGGCGTCGCACTCGCTATGAGATGCTGACACGGTAGTAACTGAGGAACCGGTGAGTGTGGTCTGAGTCACAATGACATAGGCGAGTCTGACGCAGATTACTACAGCAAACAAATATTCAAACACATCGCAGCAAGATATGATCAGATCATCGACACTACCTCCTCCTCCTCCTCTTCCTCCTCCGAATCCATAATCGAATCAAACGTCGTGTTTCCCGGTTCCCCCCTCGTTGCCCTATTCCGTCACCATGCGTCATGAGTCAGTGAAAAGAGACATACCGTGGGCGTCCTCTCGGTCCCGGCGTTACTTCCACCACATCGTCGTCGTCGTCCTCGCTCACGTTCTGCGCAGCCACGGCCTTTTTGACCGATCTAGCACTTCCGTTGGATCTCGATCCCACACGACAAGCGAATGGAATCACTCACGCAGCCCTCTTCGGAAGCGTCCTTGTGGGCGGAGGTGTCACATGCCCCTCCGGGATGTCATCATCCTCGTCCTCGTCCTCGCCTGAAAATCTCCGTCGTCTAGACCCTTAGCATCGAATGGAAGCATGACACAGGCCACATACTTGTTCTCCCTCCCTTTTCCCTTGCCCTTGGAGTCGGACGTCCCAGATCCGACGCTGGTATCCTCCGCTACACTGCTCACTGTCGTCACTGTCGCCACACTCTCGGATCGTCTGAAACACGTCCCCGTCAAGATGATGTCAGCTATCATCGCCCGGTGAATCGTACCGTTTTCGTCCCCTCGTCCTAGGCATCTCCACCTCCTCGCCATCCTCCAATGGTATGATATCGTCCAGGAACTTGAACAACACCTCGAGTTGCTCGAGTTGGCGGTACTCTTCCTCGCTAAAGTTGGACAACTTGTCCGCGTATTTTTTGCTGATCGCGGAGTCGAATTTTGTAAGGGCGTTGCGTGCAGAGACGTCCCGGATAGGACGACGCTATTGGGCGAAGTGTCAGGTATACATTTCGAAAACGGAAACAACATACAGTGAAAACGTTGTGCACCAGCAACTTGAGCGTCCGAATCTTATCGTCATCAACCTTTTCGGGGAGGTGTAGACGTCCCAAGACTTGACACAACACCTTCTTGTCTTCCTCTGTCACCGTCGTCAAACTCGAGAAAAAGCGCAAAGGCGCGACCAACGTACTTTCCATACCATCCTTGAACAACGACTTGATAATATCCACTGCCAAGTCAAGATGCACCTCATCGTCGATCGTCTGACCCTGTACTTCACTACATACAGCATGTCACACGCGTTCACCGCCTACAGAGACAAAAGTCTTACATCGCTTTTTGGGGGTCCGTCCAATCGGCAAACATTCCCATAATTTGCGCAGGTGATACCATTTCTTGGTCGTCGTCCAAATCACGCGTCGCCATCGCAAGTTGTTCGAAAATTGGTACCGCTATCTACTCGCAGCTGACATCAGTCGGACGTAGAATAAATGGACGAGTCGACCGTACCTGGCGTATTCGGCTCTGATTTGAGCTTGACGAATAGCAATACACCGGGAAGAAATAGGCCAAACATTGTCTCAGCTCTTGGTTCTCTGCTGTATCGGGTGAGAGATATGCCACCACAAGACTCTTCAAAACCTATCGTGCAGGCAATATCGGAAAGCAGGTTCCAGGAATCAGATACCGGCATGAAAACATACCCGCTCGTCTGAGATAATCCCGGCCAACACTAACTTTGAGAGGCCAATACATAACAATGCCTGAATCTTTTCCGAGTCTTCCACGTTGAGTATGTGAAGCAAAAATTCAACGATGCGTTCGCTCTAACCGCCTGGTTCAGTTGCCTTCGATGAAGCGGAACGGAACACGTACCCCGACCGCACCCTTGCCCATGAAATCCGCTTCGTGTACCATCAACATATCGAATATGATCTGCAGCACACGCGTCTTCAGCACTTCAGGGGCGGATTGAACCTGCGTAAGAAACAGTTGGAAGGAGTTGAGAGCCATTCTCTGGGATTCGGGTTCAGCATTGTAGTCGACGAGTAACAGGATACGACCTACGCGTGCGATGAGGCAGCATAATCCCAGGCAAACGAGCCCCTTTTCACGAAGCGCGAGGTCTTTACGTGTCACGGCTGGTATGATCAGTTCACCGAGAATCCCCTCCAACGTCGAGTTCTCCTCAAAGGTCTGCACATACCCTTGAGTGGTAAGGCCATACAGAGACAAGTAGACGCACCCCGTTCACGCGCTCTAACATCCCAATGCACAAGGACAGGCAGCGAAGATCGAGCGCATCTGCCCGTGCTTGTTCTTCGGGAGTCCGTTTCTTCGGTGGTTTCGGCGCCTTGGGCGTATTGGCGACGCTGGGACTCGCATCGTTCTCGTTCCCATCTTCGTCCCCGCCGTCTACCTCAGCCCCCTTGTCCTTGTCCGCTTCCTCCCCATCGCGTTCATCACGCAGCTCATGTACGACCTCGACGACGACCCGAATTAAATCTCGCTCGCTCGGCGACAAGATTCTTAGCACGTCCAAACATCGTGCCACCAACCCTTCTGGCAAGCTCTCCTGACCAATCATGTCTCGCACGAGCTGAAACATCTTCCGTCGCCCAATTTCATCAGCATAATCGAGGCTTACAGCAAGCCTAAGCATTTCGGCAATGACGAATTCGGCGTCCAGGAGCAAATCATTGAGATGTTCATCTGCGTCGCGGTCGAGACGTTCGTTGGCATCAAGCCCACGGAGCGCAAGTTGTTCTGAAAAGGAATCGACATCTTCTTGATATTTGTTATATGCGTTCTGAATGCGAAACGCGAGGTGGGTTACCACCGGGAGAGATGCTTCCAATTTGGTCTGGTCGTTGGTCGCGATGCAGTGCTCCACATACACCCGCCCCAAAAATGCCTTTTCTGGAGTCAGTGCATCCCAAAACTCGTCTAATAAGTGTTGTGGAGGAAATGAACCAGTGACACAGCCACAGCAGACGCATGTACGCACCTTTGAACTCGAGATGGTCGAAGATGTCAATACGGGTAGCGAATATACTGAGCAGTGCGTCCTCGGCGACCGTATTCTCTGTGAGATCGAACAAATTCAACAGCGCTAGTACGTCCTCCAGCAGATTCACTCCGTCTTCGGGTTTGGTTGTCCCTCTTACGACATCCACCCAAGCGCCAAGGAGCGACCCGGCGGCGGCGCGAACGGCAGGCTCGCGGTCCCCTAACCCATTGCGAATAATAAGCTCTCTCTGTGCAATAGTAAGCACACGGGGGTGGAGGGGTCCCATCGCCGTGCCGTCCTGGGTAGTGCAGTGTTTTTCGAGAACAGTTGAATAAACGAGACGTCGCATGACAGTGTCAGTGTCGCGCGATCTCGCGAGGATGGCAGGGATGGTATGTTTTGCGATAGGGATGTTGAGGAGGGCAGCGCGGCGTACTTCACTGTCGGAGATAATCTGATGAGAGGGATACGTCTGTGAATACATCGACTATACGCACGACGCTGGATCACAACTAAGAGTATCTAGAAGGATGTCGATAGCAACAGGCTCGTCATCTTCTACGTCGGAAGGCTCTTCTGAGCCACAGAGTTTGGAGAGGGCAACCGCTGCCTGAACACGGATGAATATTTCTTTGTCGTGTATGCGGTCGATGAGGGCTCCCCTGAGCAAATAGTAGGCATCTTCGCTGCAAAGTGGGGTCATCGCAAGTCAATGGCGACGTGGGAGGAGATATACTCTATTTCACCAAGATGTGCGACCATCTCCGTGATTATATGCACACACCGGTATCGGACGACCTTATCCTTTGCGACGAATCCTTTGAGAAGGAATTTGAGAAGGCGGGCAATGAACCGGGCTACAGTGGTGTCGTCGTCGTCGTCTTCGTCCGCTTCATCATCTTTCTTAAGCTCTTGAACTAAACATTGTGAAGATCGCAACCAAGAGGCAAAACTGCGTCTACGCACCTTTCATGTTCATGTACAAGATATATGCGCCGACAAACTTGATGACTCTGTCCGCCTGGGAGATTCCCTTCTTGACAACAATGACGCGACAAAGCAATTCGATGAAGGTGTCTTCAAAGAGCCGTTCGCCAGTAAGTTTGATGCTCCTTCCACCATGTATAGACTCGGTGAACGCAGCAGCATCGTTATGGAGTTTGTAGAGTGCCACGACGTTTTTCTGGTGGTTTGCGGTCGTCGTCTGTACTTGTTCGAATATCTTTGGGAGAGCATCCGCGACAGAAGCCACCGTCGTTCGTGCAGGCATCGTTGTTGGTAACGAAGACGGTCGTCGAAAGGAGATGGATAACACGCTGATCACGTGCGTCGTGTTATCATGTGACCCGGATCGGGAAGCGGGAGCACCGCCATTCCAAGGTGTGCAGCTAAGTGCGCTTGGCTGGCGGAGTACAAGGCTTTAGTATGACATGCAGTGTATGTACTGTACTTGGCCTGCAGCGGATCATGCAAGCGGTAACGTTACTTGACCGCCTTGCAGGTAGGTTGGATCGGTCGACTTCAGTATCTTGCCGAGTGACCAGTCTTGAACTCCGACCGGCTGAACCGAGTGACACTACACTTTTGAATCCCAACCGGCCGTAATTCCAGCTCCGCCGCTTTGAAAGCTTCTCGGCTCGTCGGCTGATCAAGCTGCCACTCATCGCAGCCCTACTTCTACCGACGAGCGGCGGCCTGTTTATCGATCGAACTGATAAGAAACTACCATTACATTAGCGAAAGCGGGATGTTTATTTCTGGAGTGACATGGAGTAGGTCCGAATATGGTTAAATTGGGAATAACCTTCGTATGCTACTGACCTGATGATGATGGAGAGGAAAGATAAGGAGCCAAGAGCGTTGAATTTGGTTTAATGCAGCTCGTGAGACTCATAGATAGACTGAGAATACCGAGCAATTGATGACTTCATCACTGGTGCGGGCTTAGCGTTACAAGGAGTTATATGGGAATATAATGGATTCTAACGGACAAATTTTCGCTTCAGAATGGATTATAATGGGTTGTATTACTCGCAATCTGTTCCAATAATTTTCCCATTCCTGTGATGTTGCTTCGTCTGTGATCGGAAGCCACTCTGAGCCACGTGGGATAGTAACGCACAGCTGCTGTCGTATTTAAGCTGCGGTGACACGGGTAACCGTCCATACGCCCCCATGCTCAATACAACTGGTGTACCCATCCAGAACATCCTCTTCACTGTATTTCAGGTATTCAAATCATCCCGACCGCCAAGTTTCCTCACTCATACCGCTCAGTCGATATTCCAGGTCTTTCTCCTATGTCTTGCCGGCTTCACCCTCTCGTTCAAAGGCATCGTTGATAAACCAACTTCAAAGGCATGCCCACACCTGCACTTCTCCCCGCACGCCATTCTGACTGCTCTCAGGCTCTCAACCACCTCAATATCGCCCTCTTCACGCCTGCTCTCCTGTTCTCGAAAGTAGCATATTTCCTCTCTCCAGGCATGTCTGTTCTCCCTGATCAACACTCTATTCACACGTATCATAGCCAAACTACGCCAGTTATGGGTCATTCCCATCTTCTTTTTATTTCTCACAGGTCTATCTGCATTTATTGCCCGCTCGCTCGCTCGAGCATGCCGCCTTAAACGATCTCAAGTGTATGTTCATTTCTCTCTTTCTCATGGGTTATCCCAACCCTGTACAGCAATTTCGCTACCGCCGCGGCCATGTTCATGAATTCCAATTCTCTTCCTGTTGCTCTGATGCAATCCCTCTCAACTACCGTGCATCTTCTCAAGTGGGGTCCAGATGACACATTCGACGCCATGTTTGGCCGTTCCCTCACCTATCTAGTAGTTTTCAGCACGCTTGGCATGATCGTAAGTCCGTCTTGTTTGCATCCTTGGCGCTTGGCGCTTGGCGCACCCAACCGAATGCCATCTGAAATTCGTGTCTTACAATGACATGCTAATTCCTCTCTAGCTCCGTTGGTCTTACGGCGTCCGACTTTTATCGCAGGCAAACGAGTCAGATGCCCCTACCATACCGGCGCCTACAGCGTACCGTGATTCAGAAAGCGCTGGTCAACACTCCGCGCCCAAGCATATCACCGTCGATCCACTTCCCACCGCCCAACTCGTCGACTATGAAACCGAAACGGACAACCGAAAATGGCGTGCCCGTCCCCTCCATTCGCATTCGTCCCCTCTTGCACGACGCTATGCCTTCTCACACCCTCACTTACACTCTCGCCTCCCCGCTGTACCTACGTCGCTCGGTGATCAGTCCGAAAGCGAGGACACCGACGAGACGACCGAAGGCGAGTCGGAGGACACGATCGCTGCCCAATCTGAAGCCATCGACACCGGATTTTCCACGGATGCCGAGGACTCCACATCCGCACTACCTCTTCCCTCGTCTTCTTCCGCTGATGATCACTCCACTCCACGATGGGACCGACGTGAACGACCCTCACTCCAGCGCCTCTTCGCCTTCGTCACCTCTCTCTCTCCACCGTTGATTGCGTCCCTCCTCGCTCTCTTTTGCGTACTGGTTCCGCCAGCTCAGCGGTTGCTCAATTCAGAAGAGATGACCCCCTTCAAAGGCGCGTTGAATCAAGCAGGCGAATGCAGCGTGCCTCTCACCCTGATCGTCCTCGGCGGGTGGTTCTGGGACGGTGAGTCCGAAGCAAAGAAAAACAAGGCCGGTCATATCCCAGACGAGCGCGAGGTCAAAAATGGGCCCCACGGTCCAGGAAAAGCCAAGAACAAAGGGAAAGATGTCGAGCAATGTCATCACGCCAAAAACCCCATCCCGACGCTCATCGGCGAGCGACACGACCAAGTTATCCCCCGTGCGCCAACCCACGACGCTACGCTGCTACGTCGAGGGGCCTGCGTCGCCGTTCCATGCTCGCGCGATTCCTCCTCGGGTTCACTCTCATCCATGATCGGTGCATTCGGAGACGTGTTTCTGGCACGCCTACATCCGCGTGGCGGCGTCTGCCGGACACGACGTGGCCTGGGTGCCGTTTCAGCAACCCAAGCCGACGTAGAGCCCGGTCTGTTGACGATACACGCCGAGGCCGCGCACGACACGAGCGAGCACGGTGCCCGATCCCGGTCGGACCCCACTCCACGGTCGTCGACCGCCCCAGCGTCTCCGACGCGCGAGACAACCCCCCCTGGCGAGACGCTCACGATCGTGGTCACCCTTCTCGTGCGCATGGTTCTCGTGCCGTTGGCGATCCTTCCCATGCTCGCCCTCGTCAGCCGGTTCGGATGGGGCGGCGAGGTTTTTGAAGAGTGCGTCCCACCGCTCCTTGTGCTTCCCTGTCTGACACTCCCTCACAGCCCCGTGTTCATCGTATCCTGCATGTTGTTGACGGCCAGTCCGCCCGCGTTGACGCTTGCCCAGGTGTGTTTCCCCGCTGACGTCTTCTCGCGCTGCTGACGCACGTGTGTGCAGATCTCGCAACGTGCCAAGACGGACACACAAGTAGATACCTTCTCCCCCTTTGAACGTCTTTTCTCACGGACTGTCTTCTGGGCTTACTGTGCTCTCACGCCCCCCGTGATGCTCGTGAGCGTCATGGTCGGCCTTGTGTTGATCGGTGCATAATCTTGGGTTTTTGGATAGATTTAAGGTACGGGAGATATACACTTCGCACACACATATACATGCGGGGTGGGAGCCACCCCCACGCGTCGTTGTCCTCTGTTCACAAATATCCTGTGAATTTTGTTGGGTTACCTGCAGCGCCTAGGAGTGAACTTTGCCGAACCTTTTGATTGAAAGTGACTTGCTCCTCGTTCGAATTGGCGAGACAGCTAACTAGTTGCTTGATTGATGGGAACACTCCCAGAAGTGAACAGCGATTCGTGTTCGAGAACATATTGCATGCAGAAGTTACCACCGTACATCACATAAAAAAGACAGCAATCTCTCTGGTTGCCAATTCTCCTCCGTTTTCCCAAAGTCTTACGGGCCGCCATATACCATTGTCCTTGCACAGGGCGCAATTCCCTAAGACGAACAGAGACAGTCCTTGTGTCTGTCGAGGCCGTCATCGTTTGCCACCCCTTTTCCCTCTAGCTATACCCGCGCCAGCCTTTTTTCTTAAGGGCATCCCCCAGGACAACTCTTCACCACCACTGTCAGGCCGGGAAGGGGAAGGATCTGGCTGCTTTCTCCAATCGCCCCAGCCGAACGCAGTGGGAGGTTCTAGGTCTTCAGCCGTCGCGCCCGTTCCCAGCGCGGGCGGTAGTGAGACCGGCGGGGGTGATAATGCCGCAGCAGGTGCGGGTGCAGGACCACCAAAGAGAACGGAGGGTGCTGGCGAAGCCAAGGCAGGTTCGGGAGCGAATCTCGGCGTCGGCGGCAATGACTGCCGTGCCTTCAACACCCTCGTGTGGATTCCAACGATGATATCTGCACCGTGGGGGAGTTCCCTGAGAGCGATACGATGCGCAAGCGCAGGGAACCCTGCCACCACAGGTGGCGATGCGATGTGTGTGTAGAGTATGTCCAGTTCCATCTCCAGCAGCTCCGGATGTCTTTTAAAATCACGCCAGTTTGGCTTGTTAGGCGATGTGACGACACCGGGACGAGGACATACCTCGATACTAAGCTGCAAGAAAGCTCCTTCAGGATGTTTTTCTCGGAGAGGTTGTTCCGAATATGGGCCATCGCCTCATCGCGGAGGTGGTTCAGTCCAACCTAAAACACCGCGTTTTGAGCTGGCTCATAGTTTTATGCTAAACACATGCCGACCTTGCAGGCAAGACGGTACATCGACTTGGCAGAACACTCGGGATCATCTCGGGCGCTCGTTGAAGACGCACCAGAATGCCCTCCAGGTGCCATTGAGCTGAGAGGTAGGAAATTATATTTGCCAGTGTACAGGTAGTTCAAGAGGGTATACCACCTGAAGAAACACAGTCGAACATTATGTCACATCAACCAGAGAGAGCCTCACGTTTGGAATGCGGTGTCTTTGACGAGCACGTGGCGACTTCCCAAGGACCGTAGACGCACGGCAGGACTGTTGGGATTCGCGGCCATCTTGTTCTTGGAGTCCTCATGAATGGCCGTCTCGCTGCTTGCTACCGACTGGGGGCCATCCATATTCAGGAGGACGGGCACATCCGTTCTCGGATGCTCTGGGCTCATGACAAACATATCAGAACTCGTCGAATCTGATCCATCGTCGGATAACCTAAACGGGAAATAAGCTGGCAAAGTTAACCAGACGCAAGAATAGTGCTTCACTGATCGTCGTCCTTGAGTTGGGTCACCACAGTGATCCGAGGAGTAGGTGCAGATACAGCCCTAAGCCGATCTTTCGGCACTTCTGTCTCTGCGATGCGAATCGGCGGCTCTTCTTCCTCTTCTTCATCATCAAGGTCACTGTCACTTGCGTAACCATAGTCATTGAGTTGAACGTTGTTGGGCATGTCGTTGTCACCAGTGAGATCGCTCAGTGAAGGATCGGATGGATGGACATCTGAGCTCAACACTATGCGTGGTTGTCTTCAGCGACTATCAGTTTTATTTGGTTTCACTTACGGTCTAAAAAGTATTTGGAACTCTTGGCGAGAAGAACATTGTTGGCGCAGAGGACACGAGGCTTCACCACCCTATCCGATGTCGATGACTTTGCAGAGAACAGATGAAACTGAGTGTTGATGATCTCTTCTCCGAGGAGAGATTTCCTAAGAAATTCCTCCATTCGCTCTTGCTTTCCAGGGTCAGGGAGAGTCATGGTGATGTTGGAAAAGGGTGGACGAACATTGGTCGCGTAAGTGCCTAAACGCGTTACCTCGTGGTTAAGTCCATTTGGGCAAAGGGGGACGCTGGACAAATCACCAGTCTGAAAAATCGAGGATCTGGGTACACGTCTTTAGTACTCGTTGCCCTTTGGATTACACTTGACGAAGAGCGACACGAATTATGTAGCAAGGACGGGATCGAGGGCCCAAACAGCCCGCCTATCAAGACGCTTTGGCTGAGGGTGGAGGTACTAATAAGGGACGAGGATGATTGAACGTCTGAGCGCCAAAACTAGCTGGAATGGATGAGAGACTTCTACTATCACGTGAACATGGTCGCGAAAGTCTTACACGCCAGCTCGCCGGGCTTTGGCGTTATCGTATCACGCAGGAATGGTTATGGTGCGATATCACCCATAGCCCGAAAACTTGTGTATGGGCCACAGATAATCGAGAGATGGTCCCGCGTCCGATCTGGAACATGAACTTGAAACATGCGCGCTTCCGACGACTCACGCATCCGAGGGCCTGTGACCACGACACAGGGTGTCGACTCAACGTTTAACGTAAACCCTGCCCGATGCCTCAAACCATAATACTTACTATCTTTCTCCCATAGTCAAACTCAAGCTGTTCGTCTACGATGTGACAGAGGTATCGAGAGAACCGTTTGAGAGCTAACTGTAAGCAAAAACAAATCACGAGTTGGAAGGGTCTGGCACGGGCCACCAGCATCTTTTGCGTCAGGGTAGTGCGATCACACGCGTCGAGAAGCAATGGGAGAAAAAGGTATCTGTGAAAGATCTACTCAATGAGCTATTGACGTGAGAGGATCCAGAAAACTCTTCCTGGTCGGCCAAATTTCGCGAAGAGAAGAGTGGATTTGATCAGTTCTGTCCCTTAACGATTAGCGGGCCGTGACCGGGTTGCGCCTCACGACGGATCGGTGGGTAGAGTGGTACTTACTTGTGTAGCTCCGTCCTCATCCGACCTCGCCGCCATCCGACATCACGGATCTATGTGAATTCTTGTCATCGTCAAAAAACGGCTGACTCAAGTTTTCTCGTATACACCCGTCAGCTTGTAGCAAGTGGTGAAGGTGTTACTGCGTGGGAATCTCATCTGCTGTTTCAAGTTTGTCTTCTGATGCACCCCGATTGATCCTGTGCATCGGTGTGCGTCTTTCGGACTATGTTGGTGCGTCATGTACCGTTTCGCGGAAATGGAAAGTGCCTTGAACATTGAATGTTTTGAGCATTGCAGAGTGTTTCCAACACCCATGCCGTAGCACACAGATGCAAACGGTTGTAGCTTTACCCGCGGGAGGAGACGAAAAAAAATAGAGCAGCTCTTTTTGAAACAGATTCAAGAAAACTAGGTGGCCAATATAAAAGAAATGCGAATTTCCCGGGTAGCACACGCCGCCGGCCCAGCTCCCCCCCAGATGCTCTTGCAGTCCATCTTCATTTTTATATTCGTTGGTCTGTCTGTCGCCAGTAGCCTGGACTCTAACCTGGACACCCCCGTGGTCGGTCCAGTGAGCCAACTTCGTATCACGAACGGTGATGCTTCCCCAGACGGATACAAGCGGTCGTAAAATCATCTTCATTCTCCATTATTTGCAAGATTCTGAGTGTTGTTTTACAGGGCCGTTCTTGTCAATGGTGTAGTCCCTGCACCATTGATCCGAGCCAACAAGGTGAGGTTTACAATATATGTAAAGTGATATTCTCACGTTCTGCTAGTCCGATCATTTTTGTCTGGAAGTCTCTAATGAGCTCACAGATGACACGATGCCCCTTGAAACGAGCATCGTAAGTAATCATCTGCACAAACTCTCAACACACTCTCATTGTTCTTTCTGAAGCATTGGCACGGAATTTTTCAGAAAAAGTCCAATTGGGCTGATGGTGTTGCATTTATAACGCAGTGCCCGCTCCGTCCGAACAAGACCTTCGAATACCGGTTCGATATCACTGAGCAGACGGGCACGTATTGGTATCATTCACATTATTCCACTCAATACTGCGATGGACTCCGAGGGCCACTTGTCATCTACGATCCCGAAGATCCCCTCGCACACATGTACGACGTTGATAATGGTGAGTCTCAAACAGCTGTAGCATTTTTTTCATCTGTAGTAATTCCAAGCAGAAAACACGGTCATTACTCTATCTGATTGGTGAGCAAGTTCCCACTTGAAAACTCCCTTGGCAAACTCGGGTTTAGGTATCACAAACCATCTGTCCAACTTTCAAAATCCTTCATGTCAGTAGACCCAAATTCAACACTGATAAATGGTCATGGTCGCTACTCTGGTGGACCAGCGTCTCCGCTCTCGGTCTTCAACGTCCAATCGGGATTACGGTATCGCTTCCGCGTAGTTTCCATGTCCTGCCATCCTTCATTCAACTTCACGATCGATGGTCACCGCATGTCCATTATTGAAGTAGACGGGAACGAGGTGACTCCGGTAGAGGTCGACTCGATACCGATCCACGCAGGCCAACGCTATTCCGTGGTGGTTACAGCGAACCATACCGTTGGGAATTATTGGATTCGTGCTTTAAGGAGTTCATATAATGCCTCTTTTGAGGGAGGACAGAATATGGCTATTCTGCGATATGCAGGCGCTCCAGACAAAGAACCCACGACCGATGCTGGCCCTTACGAGCTCTCCTTCGATGAGGGCAAACTTCACCCACTCGTTGATCCGGGTGCCCCTGGGGTACCCGAGATCGGAAAGGCAGATGTGAATCTCGAGCTTGTTCCTGGAACCAACTCGTCGGGGTACTTCACTATAAACAACGTATCTTTCGACAACCCTTCTGTTCCCGTTCTTTTGCAGATTCTCAGCGGGGCAAGCCATCCTTCGAAACTGTTGCCAAGTGGAAGCATCTATGAGCTCCCCCTGAACAAGGTCATTGAAATAAGTTTCCCAAAGGCAACTTCGGCTACGGGTAGTCCTGTGAGTACCACGTTTAATAGTCGATCGACCCACGGATTGACATCGAGAACATTTCAGCACCCCATGCATCTGCACGGCGTACGTTGGTCCACCTGACCTCCTGATATTGACTGGCTACACACTTTTCTTTCAGCACGCGTTCGATGTTGTGAGGGTCGCAGGTAGCAACGTGACCAATTTCGTGAATCCCGTTCGGCGCGATGTGGTCTCCATAGGCAACAGTAGCACAGACAACGTCACCATCCGTTTCACCACGGACAACCCGGGTCCTTGGTTCCTTCACTGGTAAGCGCTCTCCAGAGCCGTCACTGGGTTTGGTCTCACACGTCCACGTCTAGTCATATCGATTGGCATCTCAATCAGTACGCATACTCCATGGAACGAGTCTGATCCTGGCGCTCACTTGCAATCTAGTGGATTTGCTGCCGTGATGGCGGAAGCACGGAGCGAAGCGGCTGTGCAAGAAGCGGCAGTAGTACCTCGTATGTGTCGTCTCCCTGTTCCAGCGCGAAAGGTTGATCGCTTCCACACATGTAGAAGAATGGTATCAACTCTGCGCCTCGAACTGAGCTTCGACGCGAAAATACGCGAGGTGACCCGGTCACGTATATACCCGAACCTAAACGTTTTCTTTCTTGTCTTGCGACAAACGTACAGGACATTTCAATGCACATCTAGATTTGATCTTTGGGGCGATCTCGCACCAGATATGATTTCGGTTGTTTGTGGCGATGCTATATTTTGGGTAGACATTGCGTCAGTCCAGCGGTGCCGCATTTTCGACGTTCGGTCCGTAAGTAGGATCCGAACTGGTGGAAAAATGATTTGTATCGGCAATTACCGTCTATACCTACTTGCGCCGCGAGCCAGTGGCTCATCTTGAACTTCAACGGGGGGGCTTTATGCAAGGGATGCGCGGCCGGAACGACACGCCGTTTGAGTCGCCAGGACCTAGCACCCAGCCATAACAAAGCTCTCGTGAGTCCGACCGTTTTTGAGGCCCCAACGGACGCAGCGGGCATGGAATAGGAGAGGCGACACAACAAAAGACGGGGCTCCGCGCTTTGATGCATGCGGAACCGTGCGTGTAAGGCTTTAGAACGCCGTAGATCGTCCGAAACACACGAGGGACAGCGGTGACACATGTGACAACCCACGGCTTAGTAGGAGGGGTGATGGAATAAATGCCAGTTATGACAGAACTTCTCAGACTCCCTGTTTCAAATCTGCATCTCATCGGCGTCCGATGTCGTCACCCTCGCTCCGGTAGTATCCGCCGACAGGATCGCTTGCAGCAGTATGGTGTGCAAGACCGGCCCACTTGTAAAAGTCGTACACAAAAGCTCCCGCAGTCAAGACAGACCCATCGAGGACGAGCGCAAGGCGTGCAGTATTACATAAACCGTGTGCCAAAAATGAGATCGGCCTTCTATGCTTCCATCATCGTCTCCTCCGTCTCCACTGACCCGTCCTGTTGACCAACGCTTGCAAATGCGGCTGTGGTCAAAACAGCACCATGTGTGGTCGATCCCAGACCAAACGCCGTGTCAATCTCATTCCCTCGCTTGCCCTTGAGGTCACGTGCATAAAGCTCTCGCAAACTCAAAATGAATCGAGGAACGAGCGTGAAAGCAGGCACATATCCTGCCACCCCAAGCAGTATCCACCATCCGCTCTCATCAAGGTTGAGACAACCAAAGAGGTTGGCAAGGAGGGTATATGACAGGACACTATAGACTCGGCTCAGTGGAACAAATATAGGATGAAATAGACATACGCGAGAAAATAAAACATGCCTTCCCTTGTGAAAAGGTTCACGTAACTACTAAGTTGGAATCGCTTCGTTGCTTTGTATGCCTGAGCCGATTGCCGGGTAAACTGAATAGCGAGGAGAAGACACATCACAACCCCAAGAGTGAGCTGGATGAAATCCATCGTCTCTGGCCAAATAGGATACTTTTCTTTCAATGAGCAGAACGTGAATTGAAGGACCTGTGCAGTGTTCCCTGCGTATTCGGGTGGATGGTAGTATCATTATTAGTATTCATCATGTGGTGGTTACATACCTGAAAATTGATGTTGCACAATAAGGAAAATACAATATAGAAAATATGCAATAACCTCCATGGAATAGAGCGTGAGGAGGGCGGCGAGTATGAATCTCGATCGGTTGTATAATGTCCATAGACGGAGGATCATTACCACTGGTTGCACAAATTAGAAGGCGATTTACCTCAAAATAAACACAGGTCCTTACAATCTGCGGCCCCGATAAAAAGCAAGGTAGTCCATGTGCCGAATGTAATGAGCGCTTGACCTAGAAAGCGTCTTTAGCTGACAGGACATCCTTGATAGCAATCAAGTACTCACAGCTATCAAAATAGTATTAGTCGCTCATAAATGTAGTTGATCCGTGCAAATAGTCAGACATACGTCTACCGGTAAACCAATTTATTAAGTAACTTGGTTGATCATTGAATATCGAAGGAGTAGCACGTTACCTTTATAGGTGCAGGTAAAAATGAACTTCCCACTGTAATCGGTTCCAGTTGGCTCCAGAGATCAAGAGTCACGAGCTGGGTACGTACAAGAAGCAAATAATCTGGTAATGTTGGGCATCAACTATCTTGCATTTGGCGGAAGGACAAAGCGTACACAACAGAAAATAATCCGAAATAACGAGCCTATGGTTCACAATGGCACGGTCAGGTCCTTGCACAGTAGGTCACAGCAGACTTACGAGGAAGAACAACGTGGAGACCCAAGTCCACTTCTTGCTCTACGGCCATATTAGAATATGAAGCTCGCGAAAGCTATTCTCTAACCCAAATGTATTCGACCTGCAAATTTAGGTTCGTCGAGTAAATCATGTGAGAGAACGAACATAGCCTGATACCTCGTTTGAGAATGTGAGGACTAACAATGTCAAGGTTGGCCGAACGTGAAGGAACAAAATGTGACAGCAAACACTCACTGTAATCGTAGCCGACGGCGGTCAGGATTGCAACTAGGAAACAATTGGATAAGTAATTGACGGAACAAGAGTCGACGTACGAGTCGCATAATTGTTCTTCTCGATGGATGTGACGGTGAACCACAGATTGGAGACCATGAACACGTTGCCCAAAGTGTAGTGTAGAGTAGGGGGGATTTCTTGGACGAGGGTTCAGAAAACTAGGTACGAATATAAGCCGAATTCTTTATACACAGTGGTAATGATTGATCGGACATATTTAGTAGAAGCCCTGCGCTTCCATCACACGCGTGTATTCGCTTGTGCTGTCCCGTTTCATGTGTGCTGTTATCGAACACGATATCATCTTGTGCCTTGGTCTTGAAGGCATCCGGGGTCGCCTAGTGAGGAACCTATCTTCAAGCATCGTCGCGAGGCGAACCGAGTCGAATTCCTGGACCTGAAGGAAGAACCAGCGTTGCCACATAGTCGGACCTCTGTCGGCAGTTTCTTCCGTGGATTGGTCGGGTGTAGTTTGAATTGGGGTTTCCGCATCCACTCCTTATCTCTGTGCCAACACCTCCATCAATCATCAACGGGTCCAGGACCCATACTGGGCCGTGCTATCGAAGTTGTGATGACTTCGAACTGAATTCAATTGAGTTCGGCATCCTCCGGGAAACACCTGGACCCCTAGCACCGATCAACGTAACTGCCATGACAAAGATATGGCATGGTGAGGACACGCAATGTCAATCACCCGACAAGTACAACGACGACGACGACAACTCACATCACAAGATTTGCAAAATTTAGATATAGGTATATTATCGGTTATTGCGCAAAATAACAGATTATATTCGTGTGTAGTTCTCTGTTGACCGTTCCAATTGCGAGGGAGATTATATAGCTATCTTAAAAAGCTGCTCTGCGCCATATACATCCGTCAATCCGATAATATTTCGCCTGGATGGCTCGCATTATAATCCCATTTGCATATAATAGA